>CM034152.1:75523765-75614884 GCA_019776745.2 Taxus chinensis
TATCATCTTCATGAAGTTTCTCATTGTCATGTTTCAAATTTGTAGTTCAGGTAATTAACATTGGAGTCGCCAGCAGGAGCTACAAAAATCATCATTCTCGAACTGATCAGCATCAGCTTCCTGGTCTTCTTCATTCATCTCCACGTTGTTTCTAGGAGCAGCTTCAATTGCTAATCTTTGGAAACCAACAATGCGGTTCTGGTTGTTGTTGAAATTCTGAGCAGGGGCAGTATTGTTGCCTTGAGCCATTTGAGCCATTTGTTTCTTCATCTGCATCATCTCATTTGCTAACTTTTGCAGTAGAGAATCGGATGTAGTAGCAGAGGATGAAATTTCAGCTCCAGAAGTACTGCTCTTTATCTTTCCAGCCATGATGAGGTCATCTTCAATTTCAACCGCCATGTTTTGAGCTGCTAACAAATCAGCAGGACGTGCTCTTCGCAGTTGATAGCTTACTTCAGGAAGCAAAGCATTGATGAAGAACACCTTTTGATTCTCATCATTCAAAGAAGCAGAAGCCGGAATTTTGTACAGTAATCTTTGGAATTTGCAATAAAATCCCGCATGTGCTCATGTGGCTCCTTCTTCAACTGAGTCAGCTGAGTTATCAAAGTGCTGGAATCTTCGGCTGCCTTGAATCTTTTCAGGAACGCATCCCGCATAGTAGCCCAGTTGGTTATAGTGCCAGGAGCTAGCCGGTAGAACCATTCTCCAGCCAAGTCATGCAGAGTTTCTATGAAGAGCCGGACAGATACATCTTCATGTTCGACTGCAAGCACTCCACAGGATATGAAAAACGCAGCCAAGTGATCATCCGGGTTTTGCTTTCCATCTCCAAAGAATTTTAGAAAATTCTTTCTCGTCCCTTTAGGTAGATCATGCATAGGAGGAGTCAGATTCAAAGGTCCAAAGGCTGCACCCCATGGAACAGGCGCTGCAGGGGCAAGTGGGTTTCGGTTCAGCATGATGAACGGGGCACGTCCTCTCCAAGAGTAGACTTGATGAATAATTCCAGCTGCCGAATTATGCTGAACATGATCCGGATCTGGATGAGCGTGCACTCTTCTTCCTGGTGAAAGACTGGATCTGCGGCTTCTAACTTGAGGAGGATGATTGAAATTGAATTGCTCCTGCAGTCGGAAGAAATGATCAGTCCTTCCTTGCGCCTTCACGGATCGGGTGAATGGACGTTCAGCCAGGTTGAGATTTGTATGGAAAACACTCTGATCTTCAATAGATAAGCTTTGATCTGCAAAGATAGTTGTTCCCCAGCGGAGTCGCCAAAAACTGTTGGCTAGATTTTCTGCATAGCATCAAACCTAGGCAGTCATGAGATAAATCTCCCTCATTTAACCGGTGAGGCTCCCGTGTCAGATTTGTCAATAAAAATGTGTTTCTATCTATCAAGGGTTTTACTTTAACAACTTAGTTCATGAACCATAACTAAGAAGTTCTGCAGCAAGTAAGCAGCTGTTTAAGAAAGGAAAATTATAGAAGAAGGAAGTAAAGGAATTACAGAGAAGAAATGAGGAAGATGTGCATCCCAATTAGTAGATTGCAGAGCTAATCACATGCACATAGAAGAAACTCAAATAGATTTGAACACACAGAATTATGAAACAAAGGCAGCTCTAGATCTAGATCTAAAATAACACAAAGTTTACTTAAAGATCTAAGATTTAAAGCAAGAAACACAGTACGCCGTGACACAAAGTTCTCCGGAAACCTGCTTCTTTGTATTCCTCTGCAACAAGTGGCTCTCAGGGGTTCAGCACAAAGTCTAGAACACAAGATTGCTTCTTACAAATTCTGATCGATGATTAACCCGAAGGTTCTTCCTCTACTTATAGAATGTAGAGGGGCAATTACAAGCTGGAAGCTTTAGTTGAACTGACACATGTGGAAGTCGAAAAAGAAACAGCTGGCAATCTCCTTCCTGGAATTCCTCTTTGCGTGACATGTATGATTTGCAACTGAAAATAGAACCTTCTATTATGCATGTCCGCCACCTATCTCCAAGTAATTGACTTCTTCAAGTAATGGCTTTTAAACCAATCACTTAAGTTGTATAATTGAATTGATCGCTCAATTACTTTGTCGAAGGAAAGAAGAAGGAAGAGGAAAGCTAACTTTGTCTTTTTTTATGTCTGCATGCAGCTGATTCAAACTGGATCTGGAAACAAGCTAGAATTAGTTGGATCTTGAAGCGGCTGGATCTGGAAACAAGCTGGAATTGCAAGCAGTTGGAATTGGAAGCAAGCTGGATCTGGAAACAAGCTGGAATTGCAATCAGTTGGAATTGGAAGCAAGCTGGAATTGCAATCAGTTGGAATTGGAAGCAAGCTGGAATTTTTCCTTCACATTGTCTTCTCTTTTATCCTTTGAAGCTTTTGCAGTTCTTCTGTTGTACATGCATCAGTGCAAGGTTGGCCGTAGATAACTCATCATCCTTATTTTTAATTGCATATGAGCAATTAAAAATTCTGGAAAGCACTCCGGATGAATGAAAATTCAATGAAAGCTTCAACTGGAAGATGAGAGCACATGCATCGGATCTTGGAAGGAATTTTCCACGCACTATCTTCTTCACGGGTTGCATTCAAAACAAGAGGATGAAGCCTTTGTGCCAGAAGCTTTTGCAACTATGAGATCTGGATCTGGATCTGCATATGGATCTGGATATAGATCTGCACCTGCATAACAAACTTTGACAACTGGGCTATGGATGGAAAAGCTGCAACTTGAATAATTCCACTACTTTCAATCTGCACGCATGAGTGAAGTTTCTCCTGCTCTGGATCTGTCTATCAATTTAGCAAGAGGTTTCTTTTTCATCTTTCTTCGCCATAGCTTTGTCTATCTTTGTCTGAATGTCTTTTTCTTCTTATTTGACTGGAATTCTTCAATACTTGTGTAGATCTGGACAATTCTTCAGATTCGGAGGATATATGCAATGTATTGGACATTGATAAAAGCTCCTCTTCTTTTATAAAGCACCTGTAATGAATTCCTGTGAAAACAATTGTGCAGACGAAGATGAACCTTTTCCAAAGCATGCGCCAAATCTGGAAGCTTTTATCCTTTGTTAGCACTTTGTCTGTGCAAAATCCTTCCTCTAATGGGGGCGCACTTTTTCTCCTTGCTTGCAATTCTTTACCTGTGTGTTGAATAATAAATCCATATGGCTGCCCATGCTTATATAACCTTCATAATTCTATAATTAATAATTGCCCTAACAATTAAAGGCAATTAATTAATTAAAATCATGCTTTTCTCTTTTAAAAATTGCATGTTTAAGGACAGCCATCCAATAAATTAAATTAATCCAATTTAATCCTTCACACAGCACTTAACTTTAGCCTCACAGTGTGCTTTGACCATAGCCACTGAAAATAGAAATTAATTCAATGATTTAATGCCTTAAAAATCATTAAATAATGCCCAAATGGGGCGCACTTTTTCCAAGGAGAGGGGCAGCCACTAAATAAATTAAATTTAATTAATTTAGTTGCTCTATTTTAATCCTTCTTTGACTTTCCAACCTCCTCAAGCTTGGGCGCACTTTTTCCAAGGATAGAATTTCTTAAAAATAATCAATTTAATTATTTTTATCCATCACCAAAGGGGGCGCACTTTTTTGCACATGTAATTCTATTTTTAAGAATTTTCACCATAATGGGATTCTTTACCCTGCAAGGTAGGCACCTCAATCCCATGATCCACTTAAGTGATTTGACTTTTGCAATGGGATTCTTTACCCTGCAAGGTAGGCACTAAAATCCCATGATTTCACTTAAGTCACTTTCCTTTTATTATATCATGGGAATTTTCACCCTGCAAGGTAGGCAATAAATTCCCACCTGCCTACAGCCTCTATTTTTCCCACTGCAGCTTAAGTGACTTTTATAACACGGGAAAAAGTATCCTGCAAGGTAGGTATACAATTCCCATCCTACCTGCGGCTTATATTTTTCCCATCGCAGCTCAAATCCTTTGTTTTCCAAAAATGCGCCCATCCCCGCAGGGGCTTTCCTGTGCACGACTTCGCTTTTTCCCAGTGATCCAGACCTCCGATGATGACTTCCTCCGGGCAAAATGTGCGTGTATGTTTTCCAGCTGCTCCAGGCCAAAAATCGGGCTTACCCGGCGAAGGAGTTATTCCAGAGAAATTTCACAGAAAACAGAACGGGACACCACAAAAACACGAAAAATTGCCAAAAGTTACAAATAAAGCACAAAACTTAAAATAAGTTAAAATCCTTCTGGTATACATGAATAATAACATATTCGCTTATAACGGAGCTAAAACGGAGCGCAAATAGCCTCATACGGGGCTCAAAATAATTAAATACAAATTTCCCGCAGACAAATCCCGATGACAGAATAAAACAATTTTGGGCATCTGGGTATTTGGCGAAAAGGGCTAATATGGCTCTTTGGGATTATCTTGGTGCAATACAGGAACTTTCAGGCAATAAAAACAACAAATGACCCATTATTTTAAAAGTACGAAATTTTTTCGGATAGGGTAGTCACAGATTTCAGGGTGAAATCTGAGTGACACCAGGTTCTCAATAAATATTCACCTTAGACCATGCAACCTTTAAAATTAGTTGCAAAAAACATACAATTAAGCATGCAATAACACAAAACATAAATTCAATAGCAGAAGAACATAGAGCAAAAATTTTTATTCATATACTCAATGAAGAATAACACATACATAGAATGATTTCCAACAATTCAATCATTCAAAAATTCTTTACTCGTTTCATGCCAAATCACCACAATGACATGTTTCTTAGAGCGTTAATCTCAAATGCACTCATTACAATTATTTGCAAAGTTTACTATGACTTGATTTCTAAAAATTATCTTTATAAGGAAATTGGGATTTATTTATATAGCCAACAGATGCCCCATGATTAACTCCTAAAAAAATATGAAGTATGATTCAAATGACCCATTACAAAATCAATCAACCTTTACAAGTTTTTGCATTTGCAACTGATCATATTTTAATCCTCCACAGCTTGTAATCATCAATGCAATCTTTCACGGATCCAAAAAATGCCCCGCGACTTCAATTCAAGTTTTACAGTATTGCATGAATTTCCTTAATCTTGAACGACTCCTCTTAGTGTTTTTTAATCCTAATATACTTGCACAACTTTGTTAGTGTTTGATAACATTCTCTAACCCATTTATGCTTGTAAAACTAAATTCCACAACTTGTGTGTCATATGCAAAGATTCCACAAATTTTTATGGATTGTGCAATAGACTTGATAGTGTGCAACAGAACTGAGCACTACACTAGCACTACACAATGGCAATAGGATTGCACACTCCACTAAATGTATCACAATACTTTGCAACCTTTGACCATTGTACTTCATTCACAAAATGACCCATCAATAACACAAAAATGTAAAATAAAATGCAAAGGTTGACTCAAACATGTTTTTTTGGATCTAGGATTGCTTATAAACCTCTATGCTCTTGCCTCATAAAATCTAATAATCAATGAGTAAATTAAAAATATGATTCTTTTAATGAAATCCTATTCCCCTTTATAATTTAGCTATACAGTGCAAGGGTGGACTCAAATAATTTGAATTCAAATATGAGTACATAAATAAATGATTTGGGAAATTTTATGCCCTCTTTTGGCTAACAACTTATTTAATAAGTATGGTTGTTATAGAATGTTAGTTATGGTCATAAATTGCATCATTATATTCTATTTAAATATTTAATGTTGTTTGAGATTTTGGATAATATATGCTTAATTTTCTTTGTATTCACACTTTTCTATGTAGAATGGCTAGTCTCGAAGCTACTACTTTGGGGTCTAAAACCACTTTCTCTTATGAACAAATTTTCAATGAGCCCATCAACCCTTCAATTCCTGTCGAACCTTATTCTCCACACTAGGAACTTCCAAAATTTTCCAAGTTCAACAACAAGGAGGATCCACAACAACATCTTCGTGCCTTTAGAAACACTTGTTACCTTATTATTCACGACCAAGATCTTATACAATGTACTTTCCCTATGTCGTTGGCTGCCCCACTTTGTACTTGTATCACATAGTTCCCAAACATTCTCTATTCTCCTTCACCCAACTCGCGTAACTATTTTTAAATCAATTTTTTATTAACATTGTGTGTAAAATCACCATTACAGACCTCTACGCCATTAATCAATTTGACGATGAATCTATTGCAGATTTCGTCACTAGGTGGTGTGGCATAATCAATCAATTATCCTTCTCTCTTCCACAGATTGAGCTAATCGTACTCTTTTTGCGGTCATGTGCGAAGCATATTTCATCAACCCTTCAGATCTAATCCTTCCAAACTTTCGAGGAGGTAATAACCATGGCCTGTAAACTTGAACATCGCGCCCTTAAGCAAGGCCATGTTAAACTCCGATTTGACAAACCAAAACCCAAATTCACCAATCCATCTAATCACGATGACAAATCTAAAAATGCGACCAACGCCATCATAGTCTAATCTTCTTCCATATCCACATCCCACACAGAGCCTCCACAAAGATCTCCTAGATCAACTCCCAACTATACCCCTCTCGGGGAATCTTATAGTTCTATTTTCGACAAGCTAATGGTTGTGCATCTCATCTAGCTTCTCCCTATATGACCCATTGATGACTCACGACCTAAATCAACATGGTACCATGAGGATCACTATTGTAAGTGCCCCCAAGTCCAAGGACATGACATTGAAAAGTGTTGCACCTTCAAAGATCTTGTACACCAACTCATAGATCGTGGTGACCTTCAATTGGATAAACCTAATGCACCTCCTAATCAGCCCCTAGATTTCTTCAAACAACCATTCCCAAAACATCTGCCACATAATCAAACTACTCCTACATTTCAGGCGCCTAATGCCCATATGATCAACACTTTAAGCCAAGAATAAACATCATCACCTACACCCACCATTCCTTCATCTACCACACCCATGTTTATTGCTACCTATTCTCCTCCATCTATAATGTTGTTTGCATCCACACCTACTTCAACATCCATCATAGTTACATCTACTACTCCATCTGCAATTTATTATATCACATCTACTTCCTCAACTGTATTTGCGCCTACTACACTAATTACATCTAGTTCCTTATCCACATCTACCCCACTATCTATCACAACATCCTCCTCACGTAACCCTATATCTACATACCCTTCCATATTCATACCTATAACCACACCTATAGCTATAACCACTCCCATATCAACATCCAAACCCAGCAAACAAACCTATCCCCCCCATATGATCACAAACAATCCCCTCATCTCATCTCTTCCTTCAACAACTCCCACATCAACACCTCTAGAATCCACATAATTCACGACTTCTTCCGATGTTATAAAAAATGTTCTTCAAAAACCACTTCCATCTTCGATCTCCACACCTACAACAAAATCTACATCATTCGATTCCCCCCCAAAAATCCCCCAAAAAAAATTGTTGTTATTCCCACCAAGGAAAAAAACCACCAACAAAAGCTTGGGAACCTTGGCATCCCAACTCAAAAATCTATCACCCATCCACATAAGAAATTGGAGCTCCCTCCTTCAAAGCACCAAGATTCCAAACCATCTAAGCAATTTGACACCCCCATCTTCTATCTTGGGATGTTGCCCATCCATTCTAGAGCCTAGCCCTTCATCGAAGTATTTTTCCATCAAAAAACCTTAATCACAACCATTTTTTCCTCCCCCTAAATCAAAATCTAAATCAAAACCATCCAATTCTCCTTCCAAACCCAAATTGGAACCCAAGGTTCCCGCAAAGCCCCATAGGAGTAGGGCACCTCTCTTACCATCCACCATTCTCCCAAATCCACCTCATCCCTAATTCACGCAACCCTATCTTCAAAAACTCCCATCTGGATCCTACACAAAAATTCTTCAACATCTTATCCAAGTGTCTGCAATCACCCTTCCACTTATCAAATCTTTTGATTCCACATGGACAAAAACCCGTGTGGTTTAACTCTAATGTTGTTTGCGCTTATCACCATACCCCTAGACATGATACTAAAAATTGTAAGGCCCTTCAAACCCTCATCCATAATCTCATAGAAGAATATGACCTTCTCATTGAAGAAGATCGCCCTCTTCCCTCCACATCTAATCGCAATCCTCTCATCAAGTCTACAACTCCTAAAACTTCTAAATCCTCTTCTTCATCTAAAATATTTGTTGTAGTCTCCCCTCCTAGCACTACTTCTTCCAAAGAAGGTCCCCCTCTATTTATTGATGTCATTCATATCGCCACGTGCTTTACGCCCTTATGACCCTCAATCACCTACTCAACCTAAACCCAAAGTTGTCATCACCACTACCATCTAGCGATCCCACTCTATCTTCTTCTTCAAAATCCAAGGTATCCATCTTAGTTGCTCCGTGTACCCAACAATCTACTGTCCATCAAACAAAGTATTGTGAAGCAGCTCCCGCAAGCCCTGTTAAGATGTCACTCTACGAGCTTATCCAAAGTTCCCCCAATCATAGACAAGCTCTCATAGAAGCTCTACAACATATCCTATCACTAGCGATGAGACTCAATATTTTTTGGCCCTTGTTGGAGTGCTCACAACTTTCTGCCACCATCTCTTTTGACGATCCAAAATTCCTGATATCTCACCCAAAGATCATGATCTCCCTCTTTTAATCATTGTCTGCATCAATGATACATTCATCTAACATTTAATGATAGACAATGGATCCAACATCAACATCATATCATCCCATACCTTTGATCAACTCAAGCTTCCCAACTTCGTTCTTGCTCAATCACCTATCGTCCTTCGTGATTTTAATGACGTTGTTACCCCTGCTTTAGGCACAGTTATCCTTCCCATTCACGTCGATGAAAGACTCGTCCATAATCTCTTTTACATCGTAGAGGGGGAGTTCCAATATAATATTTTACTTGGGTTGGATCCATGGATTCATTCCATGCATTGCATCCCTTACACTCTCCATCATTGTATCAAATATAAACATGAGGGGAAATCCTAATGTTTCCCATATGATCCTTCCTCCATTAAATCATGTCAGATGACTTATCAACCAAATGATGCACTTATCCCTAAACATGGACTCATCTGAAGCATCCACTAGCTCATATTTCCCTGCATCTAGACTACCTAATGATGATTCTATTGACAATGTGATGTAGTGTATTTCACTAGAGGGAGTATATAATCCTCACTCTTAATGCCCTTCCAACACCTAATTGACTTGGTAGACAGTGATAAATCACCTATGTATCAACAAAATGTTAGGGACATCATTTCTTTTGGTCCACCTCACCTATGCTAAACCAATCTCATCTATGGTGGCATCGATCGTCCTTCCTCTCACATCGACACTCAACCTCACACCAAGCCATACACCAATGAATTTGATTTCCTCTATAATAAATCCTTTTCCTACACCTACCTCCATCATTGCGCATGGAAAGGATTTGGTATGGGGTGTTATGAATAAGGTATGCACAATCTCATCATCGACCAATCTTGTAAACTCCATGATAAGTTTGGACTAGGTTTCAAAGAACAACGCACTAAATCTCTCACTCTTTCTTCATCCCCATCTCCCATGAACATTGATTCCCTCATCTACTTCTTCTCCATCCAATGATCCCATGGATACATATGATATTGTGTCCATCTCTTCTATCTTTTTTTTAAATCTCCACGATCACTTTGGGACCAGTCACTTATCAATGTATGAGGTGAAACTAGGTCCCTTCCTCTTCAATTCCTTGAACATGGTAGAGGATGATTCCCCTACCATTGAAATTCTTTAATGCACCGAAGAAAACTACATCCTTTCCTATATGGGGGCAGAGGATTCCTATCTTCATAATTCCTTACCTCCTGACACATCCACTCTTCTCAATGAATCCATTATCGATATCAATATCAAGACTCCACAAGAGCCCCGCATCCTCAAGTCAGTCAATCCCTTGATCTCAAGAACTTGAATCTTTCACACCTTCCTTTCTAAGTATAGTCAATCCTTTGCATGGTCCTACGTCGACATTTCGGGTCTTGATCCTTCCATCATTGCATCCATAACATCATTACCATCCCAATGCTAAACTAGTTAAGCAAAAGCTTCACCACATGCATCCTTGCAAATTTCCCTCCTTGTCAAAGAGGAGATTGCAATGCCTTCTCTCCACTAATTTCATCATACACTATCGACTATCTGCAAGTGGGTTTTCAACATCATACATATTTCCAAATCCTCAAGAAAGCTTTGCATTTGCACTAAATTTTGAGATTTAAATCTCGCTTGCCCTAAGGATGACCTTCCCCTTCCCAACATCGAACAGTTTGTTGACCTCACGGATCAACCATGAGATTCTTTCTCTTATGTAATGGTTTATCTAGTTATAATCAAATCCTCATTGCACTAGAAGACTAGCATAAGACTTATTTCATCACTCCTTGGGGACCTTCTATTACCGTTCATGCCCTTAGTTTAAAAAATGGGGGGTCCACCTATTAACGTGTTATGACCTACATATTCCATGAACTTATCCATAAAACTATAGAGGACTATGTTAATGACCTCTTGGGTAAATCCAAACACCAACAGAGACCATTTATTTTCTTGAAATCCTCTTCGCATGTAATCTTATGTCAATTCTTCCTTCCATCTTAATCCTGCTCAAGTGTGTGTTTGAGAGTTTTAAGTCGAAAACTCCTTGGCTTCATCATTTCTATCAAGGGCATTGAATTTTACCCCACCAAAATTAAGGCTATCCTTGAGATGCCTCCCCCTTCTAATCTAAATCAACTTCGCAGTCTTTAAGGCCAATTCCAATCATTCCATCATTTCATCTCACAACTCTCTGATTGTTGTCAACCTTTTCATCATCTTCTTCACAAAGACATTGACTTCAATTGGGATGACAATGGCCAAAAGGCATTTGATGATCTCAAGTAAGTATCCTTTTATCCATGACTATGCTCACACCTCAATGCGAGGGGGAGCCTTTCTATCTTTACATCTCTACCTTTGATCACACTTTAGGTTACCATGTTGGCACATCGTGATGAGAAAGGTAAGGATCAAGCCATGTCTATTATATCATTCGCACCCTTCACAATTATGAGACTCGTTACACAGAAGCTTAAAATATGTGTTGTTCTCTCTTTTTCGCCACCTCCAAAATTCGTCATTATCTTCTTAATCACAAAACCTATGTCGTCACTAGTTTTCATCCTCTCAAAACCATGCATTGTAAGCCATATCATAATGACTACATCACTCGGTGGCTCATGCTCATGACTGAGTTTGACCTAGATTTCATCTCTCATAAATCTATCAAGGGTCAAGATATTGTTGATCAGCTCGTCGAAGCCCCTCTTCCATATAGTCACCTTCCTCATGAACAATTTCCAGATAATTCTATCCACACCATCGATCATGAATTTTCTCCCCTCTAGATGACACTTTTCTCAAAAAGATCTAAGTTTCCGGCAAGGGGTAACCATTGGTATTATTATCATTCCTCCTTGGGATACTCTATCCCCATGGGTTATAATCTTAATTTTAAATGTGCCTAATAATCCCATGAATTGAGTATGAAGCCTTCATCTTGGGTCTCAAAACCACTTTCATGCTTGACGTCCAAAACCTTTACATGGTTTGGTTGTTTCCCAGATTGTCATTAATCAAGTCAAGGGAACATATCAATGTAAAAAATCAATCAAGACCTTGAAAAATATAAGGACATCGTCGAAGTGTCCTTGAGCCCTTTAATCTCTATACCATCCAATCCTATCCCTTGACTTCATCAATCATTTCAAGACACTATGGCATATCTCACATCTCTCATCATGTGGGAAACCAAAGAATCATAAACTCTTCGTTTTTGTTCATCACCTTGATTCCATCTCATGTCCATGAGCTTCCTCACCAATCATGTAGAAGACATAACCAATTTGATATCTGGTACTCTCAAAATCTTTGACTATCTTTCTCAATCCAAAATTCCTTCTGGCACCTATCCAAAAATGGTAGGATGTCATTTCTTCAACAAAGATGTTAAGACTGCTATGTTATCCTTGTTGGCGTCCTATACAAACGTGGGTTTGATTGCATTCTTATATTGGTGCCTCAAAATCTCATGAATCTATCCAATGCTATCTATAAAGTCCACGAAAACTATCTGTGGTGGAAGTTTTAGTGGTTTGGCTATTTCAATCCCCTTCTTCACATGGGATTATTACTGGCCCACTCTCAACCAAGACTCTATGAATACGTCAAAAAGTGCATTAATTGTATAGCAGCTTCTAATAGGCTATGTATTCCTAGCCAAGCCTTCAGCCAACTCAAGATCTTTGTGTGTTTCTCACAATAAGGGACTTAACCTCATTGGCCTCATCAATCCATGTTAGCGTCCCAACAGCATCATTCTATCATCATCGCAACGTTGCTTAATCATTTCACCAAATGGTGAAATCCATTTCACATAAAACATTCTTATTAAAGCTACCAAAATTGTTGATTTGTCTATTAGCACATCATCTGACACTTTTGTTCCTCATAAATATAATTATGGATAATGGAAACTACTTTAAAATAAAGACCAATCGAGAATATTTTTGATCTTTCAACTAGATTAATCTTACACTTCTCATGTCATTAATATCCTCAAGCTAACGTTTAGGCCGAAGCCACTAACAAGACCATGTGGTCATAACATCCTTGTCAAAATTCTCGATAAGGTATGGTTAAATTGGCACCATCTTCACATCCCATGGATTTGCTCTTTGGGCTTATTAGACCAACATCCACACCTCTATAAGTGCTACTCCTTTCTCTCTTGTATATGGCTCTGAATTCATTCTTCCTCTCGAAGTCTAAATCCCATCCTTATGTGTCTCTCTTCAAAACTTCATCTCTGACCAGGACTATCGTCAAGAAAGTCTAGCCCAACTTAAATTACTAGAGAAGCTCTGCTTAATTGATCTTCAACATCATCATGTCTATTATGAGCACATAAAACGTGCCAACGATAAACATCTAAAAGAACACAATTTTAATATTGGTGACTTATGCCATCTAAAAGTCAAAATCCAGAACATCCAAAACTCTAGATTAAGTAGACCACTTGTGGAAAGGATTTTCATCTTAACTGGATAAAACCTTATATTGTCACTCATAAGTCTGGGATAGGAGCATATCGTCTCCCCTCTCTTGATGCTAAACCCCAAATGGAACCTCTCAACGCCTTGCAAACTTCCTGCCTTTCTATTGTTAACATACTTACCAACGTGCATTCTTAGTCATATCAAAGATCTTACTTCCATCGCTAACAAGTTACATCCTCCATTGTAATGATCTGGAATTATACGGTCTATAAGCTCACTTTCCTATCTTTGTGACCTTGAATATGGACTCACCACGTTAGCTCTGTGCCATAACATATTCATTGGTCGACAAGTTCCTCCTTCTGAATGTGGAACCCTTTCAATCATTACCTCTGTCTCTATTCTTATCAACATATTCTAACCATGATAAGGGTCTCATACGATGTCAGTGCATTTATCTTCACCCTTGGGCCACCCTATCAACATCGTACTGCTTTCCTATCCCTAACTCTATTATAAAAAAATCAATAATTACTGATGCTCATGTCAAATCTATCATACCCAATAAAAGCATGTTCCTACCTATGGATTTATCAATTATACATATTAGGCTTATCTACTCAAAATGTATAAACTGCACCATCGAATCACAATTAATCATATATCTTACAATCATAAAAAAGCATATATCCATTCATCCAACAGTAAAAACATTTAATCTAGACCACCCATGAAGGATGGCTACTATCTTAGTATCATGGTATATCAAATCAGGCTTCCTAATCATCTGATCATATCCTTTCACATCTCAAAAGCATTTAATTCATACATCATATCACATGTCAAGCATCTTAAGAAATCTAATCCAAAATGATCAACTTTCAAATCATCCACGTCAAAACATCACATCAACAATCATGTGTTGCATCATATTGCTCGGAGTTGGGGCATTAACCTAGGACTACCATTCATCATAATAACTTAAATGTCTACATCCTGTCACGAGCTAAACATATAAGCCACGATAGTCATATCGTATATATATATACCCTCATCAAGCATGCTGTCCCATACATCTCATGATATGGCCTTAAATGTGGGCTAACTATCGTCAGTTTAAGTGTTAATACATGCTATTAAATCTATGTACGTTCATGTGTTTCATTCCCACTAAGTGGTGAACCATCATATCCAGATTCTCTAAGCATCTATCACTATGTGCGGTCCCTCCTATGATGCAAGTTTCCATCCTATACCTCGGCCTGTCTATCATCTACCCCATCATTTGAACCATCAAATCTTACCTCATCTACATCGTACCATCTTAGCTCATGCTCCTCCAATGGCATCTTATCTCACTCCTTTGTCTCAGCTCATTCAATCTATGCTCTAAACTAAATTTATCTCTCATCTCATAGCTCTCAATCTATCTAACTCATCATAGTGCAAATGATCCTTCCCGTTTACCGACTCACGCCATCTTTTATATAAGCTCATCCAACCTCGATCATCGTCAAGCAATCTGGCATCCAATAGTCGTCGTTGATCCCTACCTGGTCTTCATTCGACCCAAGCTTAATCTCATCATATCTTTTATCTCATCCCATTCTAATTTCTTTAGCAAAATCTACCTTATCTCTTACACTTTTGACTTGTGTGTTGTCCATAACATGCACTGATATTTGTCCTTACATGGCTGATCTTGCTATCCTTGCACTATCATCTTATCTAGCAGTGTATTCTCGATCGCATCTCAAGCAACACACTCTGTGGCTCATCTTCGTGTTCCCTCTTGGGGAACCACCATATCTCATCCTAAATCTCACTATTGTCACCATATTTTTATTCCATCATCGGGGCATTCATACATCATATTAACCCCACTGATGTGGCCATCTCTCCATTTCATGTCCCACCAGGATGCATTACATGTTTGACCATCCTCGCATGTATGCAGTATATGCACATACATTTGATGTTTTCCTTTGACCTGTCAAGGCCATTGAGGCTTACACATAAATTTGAGTGGATTCCCATTGGAATCCCTCCATATTTCAGTGATTTTTTCTGACTCACAAGTTTGTAGGACATTAATGTCGTCATCTCCATCGTAAGTCGTGCTATGACTTTTTCCCCTACTGAAGTGATTCTAAAATCACCACTATATTTCTTGTTTTTTAATTCGATCTTTCTCCCTCTCTAATTGGGGCATCTTCTCTCATCCTTTTCTCCTATTATTTCCACTCTTTATCCATTTCCTCGTCTATCTCTTTCAACCTAGTGATTGATTCTTATTCATATCATCGATCCCTAGTTTGAGGGGGAGCACCTCAATCTTAATCTTCTATCACTTCTCTGTTTTTGTCTCACTAGCTTGCCCAACGTAAACTACTTGAGAAAAAGGGGAAAATGTAGAAACCAATTTTTAGACATGTACAGTCCCTCATCTCGCGTCCATTTGCTCCTCTTCGTCATCATTCCTGCGCATACATACCTCTCTTATTCATTTAAATTCCCCTTTTCCCTCCTAAATTTTATTTATCCCTTTGATTTTTAATTTTCTACCATTAATCCCATCCTAATCATGCCTATCTTAATTTTATCTTCCCCTAATTCACCCTTAATCCCATTTAATTAATCCCTAATCATATTTACTATCTTAATCACATCCACTAATCCTTTTTTCCTCCCTAGGCATCATTTTTATCATCCCTAGGTTCCCATCTACCCTCATTTAATGCATTATTATACCCCTACCACATTTTATCCTCCCTAAGCAACTCTGACTTGCATTAACCACTCAAAACCCTAAATCACCCTTTTAGGCCATTTTACATCGATCTGATCACATCTCCACCACTCAAATCGATGGTCTGCCACATTCTTCGTCGACCCTATAAATACGTCAATACCCCTCCTCTCTTGAGGATGTAATTTTGATATCTTGAGCTTTCTTGCGAACCTTCACGCGTTTCTCTCTCTTCTTTGGAGTTGTTGCTATCCTCTTAGAGATGTTTTGAATACCTTTCATGTCATTTTGAAGATCTTAGATATTTTGAGATAGCTTGGAGCCCACCCATTTTCATTCCATCTCTCTTATGCATTAGCCTTGTAGGTTTACCAGTCACCTTAAAGCTCTTCCCTTGCATCAACCATCATTAATATCTCTCTCTCTATAACTCGTTTTTCCATCCATTTCCATCCATCAAACCCTAGATCCTTTCCCGATCGTCGTCGAATCTGCACAGTCGTCATTGACTCGATCTACATCTATCTTATTATCATTCATCCACCTTGCCAACTATTTGTTTTCTGATCCCACAGTCCCTCAGATCTCCCAATCTTGTTATTCTACACATTTATTGCTTCGGATCTCATCTTCCTCATAACCATTCATTGTTGATCCATCCCACTCGCTGTCGCCTAGATTTCAGTCATCATTTCTCTCATTAGATTCAACAATTTTCTTGTATCCTTTCTGTTCTAATCAGATCCAGATTCCTCACAACAGTCCAACATCAGATCGGTACAAAATCAACTTCACATAATTCCTTCATTTATGTCATTCGTCGTCATTTGTGCCTAGCAGTCTCGCGTCGTCGTTGACCCAATCAGGTCTGGTTCAATTTTTCATCATTTGTTATTATAATATATGCATTTTATCTTATCTAGCACTTTTTAGATTTTCTATTTCAACCTAAATTATGTTGCATCTTATCATTTATCCTTTATCATCTTATTTATATTTTATCAAAAGTAGGTTGACAACTATCCTATGAATTTTTCACTTCTCAGGACTGACATTGTCAAGAAACCCACCTTCCTATCTACTAATTGTTTTTCTTTTTGATTTTCTCTTTGTTGTGAAGGTAATCAAGCTCACTGCGAGGAGGATATTTTGTGCCCATATCCATGACCATCTTATTAAGAGGTAGCCTCAAACCCTCTCATTATTGGAGTTTCTTATTTTCTTTGTTGCCATTTCACTAATATGAATCAAGAGAGAGAAAATTTGATCAACACCTTATACCTACCTCTATCATTGCATGTGAAAGGGATTTGGTCTCGAGTATTATGAAAAATTCATGCACGACCTTATTATCGACCAATCCTGCAAGCCTCATGATAAATTAGGAATTGGTTTCAAAGAGCAACCCACTGATCATTTCACATCTTCTTCATTTACATCCTTCATGCATATCAATCCATCACCCAATTCTTGTCCATCCCATGACCCTATGGATACAGATGACACCGTGTCCATTTCCTCTAGATTTTTTTACTCTCCAACATCACCTTGGGACTGATCACTTATCAGTCTAAGGGTAAATCAAGGTCCCTTCCTCTCATATTTCCTGATATGGTGGAAGAGTTGATGTCCTTCAATGCAGAGACAACGACTCCATTTTTTCCTACATGGAGGAAAAATATTCTCATCTTCATAAGGCCTTACCACCTAAGACATCCACTCTTCTTAATGAATCCACTATCGACATCAATATAAGGACTCCACAAGCACCCTGTATCCTCAAAGTTGGACAATATCTTGATCCACAAGAGCTTGACTCCTTAAATTCCTTTCTTTCTAATCATATCTCAGCCTTCACATGGTCGTACGTCAAGATGCTAGGCCTTGATCCCAACATTGTCGTCCATAACATTGTCACCATTCCCATTGCTAAGCTAGTTAATCAGAAGCTACGCCACATGCACCCTCGCGTTTCCCTCCTTGTCAAAGAGGAATTACAACACCTTCTCTTCGCTAATTTCATCATACCAATAAACTATTTGCAATGGGTTTCTAACATCGTACATGTTGTTAAAGCCTTTGGAAAGCTCCACATTTGTACCAAATTTTGAGATCTAAATCTCACTTTCCCTAAAGATGAATTTCCCCTTCCCAACATCGATCAACTCATTGATCTTACCACTAGCCATGAGATGATTTCTCAATTGGATGGTTTTTATGGCTATAATCAAAATTCTCATCGTACCAGAAGACCGATATAAGACGTCTTTCATCACCCCTTGGGGAACCTTCTGCTACGATATCATGCCCTTTGGTTTGAAGAATGCACGTGCCACCTATCAATGCAATATGACCTATATATTCCATGACCTAATCCACAAAATTGTAGAGGACTATTTCGATGACCTCTTGGGTAAATCCAGGCATTGACAAGATCATCTTTCCATCCTTGAAATACTCTTTGCGTGTCTTATTGGTTTCTTCCTCCATCTGAATCCCACCAAGTGTGTGTTTGGGGTTTTAACTGACAAGATCCTTTGCTTGATCATTTCTATGAGGGGCATTGAAGTTGACCCCGCCAAAATAAAAGCCATCCTTAAGATGCCCCCTCCTTTTGATCTAAAGCGACTTTCTATTTTTCAGGGTTGACTTCAATCAGTTTGTCATTTCAACTGGAAACGTTTTGACGCTACCAAACCTTTCACCATATTCTTTGCAAAATATACCCAGTTCAAGCGGGATGCCAATTTTCAAGACACCTTTGACAAATTGAAGCATTACCTTCCATCTCCACCTGTGATCACACCTCCATGCAAGGGGGGTCCATTCTATCTTTACATATCTACCTCCGATCATGCACTAGGTGTCATGTTGGTGCACCATGATGAGAAAGGTGGGGAGAAAGTCATGTATTACATTAACCGCACCCTTCACGATTATGAAATTCGCTACACTTAATCTGAAAGTTTGTGTTACACCCCTTTTTCACCACTTCCAAACTGCACCATTATCTTCTTAATTACAAAACCTTTGTCATCACCAGCTTCAATACTCTCAAAACCATGCACTCCAAGCCTTATCATAATGATCACATCACTCAATGGTTCATGCTCATGAAAAAGTTTGACCTATAGTTCATATCTTAGAAATATATCAAGGACCAACAGGGAAAATTTTAGTGGGGAATTTTCGTAAACTCACAAAAATCAAGGATTATGGAAATTCAAAATGGTGAATATTATGTTGTTCAGAGCCGACTTATTCACCGAAGAATTCGGCCGACATGTCCCTTATAATATTCATTTCACCTAGATTTTACACATATATAAGAGCTTATGAATGTAATTTTCCACCATTTCAAATCATATCATGCACATATTCGCTAAAGTAAACATAAGAAAATCCTCAACCGCCAACACTGAAGTCTGAAATATGAGTTGTCCAACAGTAAGGCATCCAACTCTGAGCCGTCTAGCCTTGACCCGACTAACTCTGCAATCTGAATCGTCCAACTCTATTCCATCCAACTTGAGCCGTCCAACCCCTAGCCGTCCAACCCCTATCTGTCCAACCCCTAGCCATCCAATCCATAGCCTTCCAACCCCTAGCCATCCAACCCTAAGTCGTAAAACCCTAAGTCGTCCAACCCCTCGCCGTCCAACCCCTGAACCATCCAACCTATAGCCATCCAACCCTTAGCCATCCAACCCTTTACCGTCCATTCTCAGAGCCTTGGAACATAAGAGCCGTCCCTAAGGGCCTAAGCAGTAAGTAGTTATGGATCCTAGAAATCAGGGCAAAAAGATTACAAATTCAGCAAGTTCAAAAAAGGGTGCCAATACTTTGCTTGGCTATTTTGGAAAATCACAAAAAACGAAGTCGGTTTCTGCTTCAGCTGAAAATATTGGTATGTGGCAAGTGTTATTTACTAGTTATTTTATCTTAAAGAATTTAATAATTATGTTTATGATATTGTTCTTGGAACTCTTTGACATTTGTACTCTGTAAAAATTTAACTATATATAAAATTAATACTATATATAAGTAACAATTTTATAAAATTATTTGCAGACGTTTTAGAAATTCCTTCATAGATTAATCAATTTATAGATATTGATGATCCATTATATATTGAGGCAAACATTTTGTCCCTTGATGAAATAGAAGTATAAGAAAATTCATCAAACTCTCAGGATACACCAGCAGAGGAAGCTTCTACTCCAAGGTCTATTTCCAGAAAAAGGAGACATGAGATCCAAAATATTTCTGCTGACAGCCCAGATGCAGAATTTGAATCCCAAGGAAAAAAAAGAAAATATGTTTGAAGAAAGATGGCAAACTGGAAAATTGGAAGGAAATTCCAGTTTGAATGGGCTGTAAAATATCCTTTTATTGAACCTGTGTACACTGAAAAATTGTAATGATGTTCCAACACAATGTCGATACAAAATATGTGGTTGGAAATAGGGGAAGGATCACACGATGCAGCTCAAACTAGACACAATTGAAAAACACTGTGCGAAAATATACATTTCCCAAAAGCTTAAGGATGGCAGCATAGTCAGAACACATAAATGGAAAGATGCAAAAGAT
Source organism: Taxus chinensis (assembly GCA_019776745.2). Lineage (NCBI taxonomy): Eukaryota > Viridiplantae > Streptophyta > Pinopsida > Cupressales > Taxaceae > Taxus > Taxus chinensis. The sequence continues at coordinate 75,544,265 of CM034152.1, forward strand.
TGTCTACATGTCAAATACGTAAAAGAGTATGAAAAGGAACAAAAATGTATCAAATATGTAAATGTAAAAGGTGGGACCATAGTAGCAAAATTGAGCAAAGCTATGGAGGCAAAAATGCAAGCAAAGGGTATTCAATTTACAACCATATTTCATACAATGAAAAGGGGAAGACCGATGTCAGATTTCAGAGAAAATAAAATGTTGTATCAAGTTATTGGTTTAAAGAACGTTCCTCAATCTCATTGGTCAGATACCAGCTGCTGGGAGATTGCAAAATGTCTATCTCTGGTAGAGAAGGAGGATCTGAAACTGTGTGTTCAAAGGGAAAAGTATATTTCCCTTTCTTTAGATGAGGTTACTGCAGTAGATAATACTTCATGGATATGTATTCATGTTTACACATTTGCTTATGAAATAAGGACTCCACACCTCTTGGAAATTCATAAAATGACAAAGAATTGCAATTCTGAAAATATTTATAAATTGATGGTATCAAATATGAAGGATATCACCAGAATGGATTAATTTTCCATTGCAACAAAATTAGTTTGTGTCGGAACCGATGGTGTAGTTGTAATTCAGGGAGCCATAAATGGTCTGTGTGTTAGACTTCAGACAAATATTGCTCTGTGTATGGTTGTTGTCCACTGCATGGCTCACAAAATGAATCTCGCCTACAAAATTGTGAGCACATTTGAAAATGTAGCTAAAGTGGAGGAATTGATACGTGATATCCATGCCTATTATTCCTGCAGTCCTAAGAGATTTTTAGAATTTCAAAAATTTGCTATTGGCTGACAAAGGGAAAAAAAAACTTCTCAAAGATGTAGATACCAGATGGATATCTATGTACGAACCTGTTTGTAGAATATATGATGAATATCCTTCACTGAAATGATTTATGTTTAAATACCACAGGGATGTAGATAAAGCTAAAGATCTATTGTGTCGTCTAACTGACATAGAAACTTTACTCACACTTTGCGGTATTTTGCCCATGTTGAGGGAGCTTAATCTTTTAACGAAGCATGCTCAAGATCGGTCTTTCTACATTACAGACTTTATAAGACTCAGAAGACGTGTTTGCTGGAGTCTAGAAAGTTTATATAGTTTTGATGGGAGTTTTCAGGGTGCTGCTTTTGAAAACTATAATGCATTGACAGATTTGAAAAATTCCAGGTGCTTCTTAAAGTACAATATAAATGATCATCTGTGTATAACATCACATGGAAGAGAGATTCAACTTCATACGTACCAAAAAAGAATTGATATGGCTAACTCAGAAATAGAAGAAGTAAAATTGACACAAAATTTATATGATGCAGTATTAATCGAAACTAGGAATAAGTTGAGAAAGATCTCTGAATCGTTAGCTAAAGAGATCTAGGAAAGATTCAAAAAATGATAAAATACTTGAAGCAATGGGATTTGTGAATCCACAGTTATGTAATTTGTCTGGCAGAAAACCTTATACATCTATTAGTCCTTTATTTTTCAAAAACATGGGTGATCTAACTGATCATTTCTGTAAGACTGAAGAGATAAATGGAGTTTTTGTAGAAGGAATTTTGGAAATAGAACTACTTAGTTCACAGTTAATGAATTTTTCTAATACAATGATATGACAAGTTCAACTTCTATAAAACCCACAGGATTACAGTGCCATGAAAAGGATTTGGAAGGATATATGTTCTAGTAGTATTCTAAGTGAATATTTGAGCGAGTATATTAAGTTGTATGAGCTCTGTCAAACAATGACTCTGGGTTCTGTGGAAGATAAGAGGGTTTTCAGTGCACTATCCTTTTTAAAGTCAAAAGTTCGAAACATATTGGATAGGAATCTAGAAAGTTGTCTCAGATTGTATGTATCGAGTTACTCAGTGGATTATTTTCCTTATGATAGAGCACTGACATTGTGGAATTCACTAGTAGACAGAAGAGGAGTAAGTAATATTCTTCCTGACCCAGGGGATCGAGACACATCCAAAAATCATGCTACAATTGATTTCCAAGACACAAATGAAAGTGTTGCTCTAGGGTAGTTCGAATTCACATAGATTCCATTTATTCTATACATTATTGAGACTAATTATGTATTTCATTCAGTGATTACAACTTTCAATAAATGTAATATTATATTTGTCATTATTTGATCCTTTGCCATTAGAACAATGTCATTATATGTTTCAATTATGCCATTTGTTTTTTTATGTTTGGTTTTCAAATTCAAACTGAAATAAGGACACATTCGTCTTTTATATCTGTTAATTTATTTATTTTACATCTGCAACAATTCAAAAACGTAAAGAAATAAAATAGTGTAAATTTAAGCAACATTTACGTAAAGAATAGAAAAGAAATATAGTTTGTATTAACATATAGTAACATTGTACAATTCTAGCTTTCAAAGTTCTTTTGAAATTGATCTCTCATGTGGTGGATTACTTTATGAAAAAATTACAAATTCATAAAGCATTTTTGGTCAATACAATTCAAAATTTGGGTTGTAATAACATATCAAAGCTTCCAGACAAGTTCTGTCATATAAGGACACATTACGAGGTCATCCTCTTTTTTGCCTATGATTCAAAATCATAGTTGTCCTTACATCTGCCACATAGAATAAAAAATAAAAAGGGCTGGCCATTATCTTTTAATTCTTACGCCAGTGTCGAAATTGTGACAACACACCTGTCACATGGTGAACTTTACTAACTTATCAAATTTTATGATGCAGGTGAAGGTTTTTCTTTTTCCTGTGTAAGAGATGAAGGAATCTGCTGCATCTGTACAGAGCTAGCTGCTATAACTCTTGATGCCTGAAGATCTTCTGCTGTAGTGTTGATATTTTCTAGTATATTCAGCTCCTCCCTCGCTACATCTCCTGCAGACAAAAGTGTTGCATCTACATTTGTATTTTCCTTCAGTAAGACTTCTAGATCCATCTTATGCTCCTTTATTATCCTTCTCAATGTATTATTTTTTTTATTAATAACAATAAGTTTTTCCTTCAACTGTATAAAAGAATTCAAGATTTTGCGTGCATTCTTCAAATTGTTTTTAACATATTGTTTTTTCATTTTTAACTGTGTTTAGATTTTCTTATTTACCTTTGTATGTAATGTGTTTTACGGGGTTTCATTCATCTGATCACCATTCTCACGTTTTACAGAAATCCATGTTTTTCAAGGCCAACTCTCGTGAATGACTCATCGATAATATTCTCATCAGGAATCATATTTTTATTATGACCGGAGCTTCGTATTTGAAAACAAATACGCGGCAAGTGTGACGTCGGGAAAAGTGTTGCGAGGTTAATTTTGCGTTACACAAAAATTGTATTAATGGGGTCACGTCGTTTGTTTTTCTTTAACTGTTTTTGATAAATTGGGGTTTTTTTTGTTTTTAAATGTTTTATTGTGCTTTGTTTAAGGCAAATCACGAGAGGTCTAGACCCATTGACTATTTATTGTGTTTGTATCCATTTTTTTGATTAATATAAGTCAAATCCATAACTGTGATTCCAATAAATGAATACTATATTAAACATCAAATTAAATACCCCTAAGACATCCAATCACATGAGTCGTGTCTCAAACAGATTTTAAGTAAAAAAGTAGACCTAATTAAAGTCCTTTATTTTTGTTTTATGATTAGATTCGTCTAATTTTGTTTTCTATAAATTTAATTCATATTTTTAAAACTTATTTTTGATAATAAGAAAATAGGTCTTATTCTTAATTTTAATTGAGATTTTAATATTTAGATTTATAAAAAAGCGGGGGTTGTTTTGGGGATTATTTCAATTTGAAGAGTACAAGTTTATCTGTTAGAAAAATCATCAAAATCTACACACCAGCAGACATTCATTATTAAGAAGTCAATCCAAAAATTATAATATCTTTGCCATATACTAGAGTTTGGAGTCCATTTTTTTCTAATTCAATGCATTGGCACAACTAGATTAATGTCATTTGTCACTAATAAGTCATTTTCAGGGGAGGAGGGGGGGAAGGCTATAGAATTATTAATCAATGTTGTATACATAAAATCCTTAAAATTGATACACATTGACATTTTTCAATTAAATGTATTTAAGATATTTATACTAATATGCAATACACTTATATTACAAATTCAAAAAGGAAAGGAAAAAAAAAATCTTCAAAAAGAAATCACTGAAATTAAATCAGTTCGGAATCACCAATGGGAAATTACATATAATGGATTAATTAATCAATTGCTTACCCCTCTTCTTAAAAGTATTTTCTTAGGTCCACGATGAAACAAATTTACATCTATTTTTAGCATTGGCTTCAAGTTTTTCCACGATGATAAATATAGTTGTGTAAACAACACATTTACATTGGCGTACACAATTTGAAAACAAAAAATATACACTCATCACTGTCAATAGACTCGAAATAATTAGATGATCTAATCATCGTGTTTTTACCACCTTAAAATAAATTTAGGGACTTTCTAAAATTCATTATATAAGATTTGTTTTCTCAACTTATTTATATTATAGACTTCTTAAACACGCGTTAACAGTTTTTTTCAAAATCCCCACTTTATTAATTTTGTTTACTTTTTAAGCATACTTTAATTGTACTTAGTATACCGCCCTTAAAAAGTAGCTTTAATTTATATTCCTTTCTTATAAACGTTCTAAAACAAATTAATTAATATATATATATATATATATATATATATATACACACACACAATATATAGTTTTACATACATTTATATTTTTTTACATATGTACATACATGTATATATAGTACATGTATGTATGTATATATGGCATATATATGTGTATATGTGTATATGTGTATGTATGTATGTATATATTCATAGACACACACGTGCACACACACACACACATATCTACATTTACATATATAGTGAGGTGATATGTTTTCATATATATGTATATATATATATATATATATATATGTATATAGATATATATATACATATGTATATATATACATATATGTATGTATATATATATATATATAGGATACATATATGGTATGAGGTAGTATATATATATATATATATATATATATAATTAGTTAATTCGTTTTATAAGAAAGGAATATAAATAAAGTTACTTTTTAAGGGCGGTATACTAAGTATAATTAAAGTATGCTTAAAAGTAAACAAAATTAATAAAGTGGGGATTTTGAAAAAAACTGTTAACGCGTGTTTAAGAAGTCTATAATATAAATAAGTTGAGAAAACAAAACTTATATAATGAATTTTAGAAAGTCCCTAAATTTATTTTAAGGTGGTGAAAACACGATGATTAAATCATCCAACTCATTTCGAGTCTATTGACGGTGATGAGTGTATATTATTTGTTTTCAAGTTGTGTACGCCAATGTAAATGTGTTGTTTACACAAATATATTTATCATCGTGGAAAAACTTGAAGCCAATGCTAAAAAAGATGTAAATTTGTTTCATCGTGGACCTAAGAAAATACTTTTAAGAAGAGGGGTAAGCAATTGATTAATTAATCCATTATATGTAATTTCCCATTGGTGATTCTGAACTGATTTAATTTCAGTGATTTCTTTTTGAAGATTTTTTTTTTCCTTTCCTTTTTAATTTGTAATATAAGTGTATTGCATATTAGTATAAATATCTTAAATACATTTAATTGAAAAATGTCAATGTGTATCAATTTTAAGGATTTTATGTATACAACATTGATTAATAATTCTATAGCCTTCTCTGAAAATGACTTATTAGTGACAAATGACATCAATCTAGTTGTGCCAATGCATTGAATTAGAAAAAAATGGACTCCAAACTCTAGTATATGGCAAAGATATTATAATTTTTGGATTGACTTCTTAATAATGAATGTCTGCTGGTGTGTAGATTTTGATGATTTTTCTAACAGATAAACTTGTACTCTTCAAATTGAAATAATCCCCAAAACAAACCCCGCTTTTTTATAAATCTAAATATTAAAATCTCAATTAAAATTAAGAATAAGACCTATTTTCTTATTATCAAAAATAAGTTTTAAAAATATGAATTAAATTTATAGAAAACAAAATTAGACGAATCTAATCATAAAACAAAATTAAAGGACTTTAATTAGGTCTACTTTTTTACTTAAAATCTGTTTGAGACACGACTCACGTGATTGGATGTCTTAGGGGTATTTAATTTGATGTTTAATATAGTATTCATTTATTGGAATCACAGTTATGGATTTGACTTATATTAATAAAAAAAATGGATACAAACACAATAAATAGTCAATGGGTCTAGACCTCTCGTGATTTGCCTTAAACAAAGCACAATAAAACATTTAAAAACAAAAAAACCCTAATTTATCAAAAACAGTTAAAGAAAAACAAACGACGTGATCCCATTAATACAATTTTTGTGTAACGCAAATTTAACCTCGAAACACTTTTCTCGACATCACACTTTCCGCGTATTTGTTTTCAAATACGAAGCTCCATATATATATATATATATATATATATATATTAAATTAGTCAACATTTTTTTTTTTTTAATGTAAAAGTCATGGCTTTCAACATCTCTGTCAATAAAATATAAGTGAGGTGATTTTTTCTTATAAAGGAAATTTGGTTGAGGTAGTCTTTTCATATGTATATTTATAGGGCATCTTCTCTAAACCAAAATTTAGCTTGACTCTAGATATAGAGTCCATACTAAATACATGGTTCACAATATTCATCATTCTTGGAAAACATTATTTTCGGCTCCAATGTCAAGTCATTCAAAATTGCTCATTTGTCTCTACCATTTTGTATGGGTGTGAGGTTTGGAGTGGGTTTGGGGACCATCGCTTTGAGTTGAAGATTGAAAATGAATAGAGAGAGTGGTAGTCATAATGTTATCCAAACATATTCATGCCAAGAAATCACTCCCTCATGTCATCATCCACGCAAAATTTGGCACAACATTCTCATTGCTTCAATAATTTTTTATATAGTAACTATGATTCAGAAACTAAGGCAATTGGGTAACTCCCATAGTGGTCACCTTAGGTATTCATACCTTGCTTTCAATTCATCTATAAAGCAAGCAAAGCCTGGGGTTAATTCATGTTGGTATGCAAGAACCTCCTCATTATTTCACCTCACTAATCTTGATAATGACACATCACCCCCGCATAACTCTCTCGTGGACTTTGTTTCTCCTTATTAACTCACTACATGGGACCCCTCTCTTTTCGAACTTCTTCATGACATTTCTATTGAATTTTTGTTCTTACTCTTATTTTCTACCTAATTTATCTTTTGTATTATTTTAAGTGTACCATTATGCTCTTTTTTTCCTCACTTTTAATGGACATCAATATATAAATTATATTACAATATCTTTTATCAAATTAATATAATTATTTTTAATTAAGAAAGAAAGAATTTCTACAAGTTCTTAAATGAATTAGAATAATTGTTTTTAAATAAGAAAGAAAAATTGACTTCAAGTTCTTAATTCATCAAATTTAAACTTAGTACTCACCTAGTGCTTAGATTGAGAAAATGAGAATATCTTCCTTATAGTTAAACAATCTTTCGATAAAATTATATAGTTTCAGCTTTGATTAGGAGTCTGTGTAAATTACTTGTTAGTGCATTGTTAAAAGGGTGGGATTAAATAGATAGTAGTAGCACAAGAGGCCCTGCATGTGCATTAATTTTTATCCTCTCCACTTTGGTTTTGTGACTGCTCTATGATGAACAAGTTATGGGAAAACAGAAAACTCAGAAAAAGCAAACATTGGAATACAAATTGTAATATGGAGATAGTTACAAATGCATTGTAAGGTAATGATGTGACTATTTATTATTAAGACGAACAATGAAAACATAGAAAATACCAACTTTTGAATTGCTACAATGCATTACAACTTCATATCAGGCCAGGAATGCATTGCAACATTACATCAAGTCGAGATTGGAGGCCATTGTCCCTCCTCATATCAAGTTGGAAATGCAAACATCATATCAGGTCAAATTTCAAATCCCATGCCCTTCCCCCTACAACTTTCCTTCTTCAAATGCTAATTAATTTTGCATGTCCTGTCTTTCTTAGCTAATGCAATGCAATGTTGACCTCACATTGATGAGTTGTTGTCGGTGTGTTGTCTCAGGCTTATAATTTTTGGTAAGTCTGAATGAAAACTTTAAACACTTTCTCTCTTCTAGAAATTGTTTGTTGTCGGGCAGTCAGGCTTGCATGTACCTTAAATTTACACATTATAATTCAAAATTGAAGACTATTTTCATAAAATAACAAAAATAAAGAGTCATCCTTGAATGTTGGTAAGTGGTAACATTTTAATTTTAACATTTTTGAATTTATCCTCTTGAATTTTCTTATACATTTTACAACATTAGCACATTTTAATTCATTTCAGAGGTCAAAAATAAGATGCCATGAAATCTCTATTTGTTTTCAAGCTAACTTGTTTTTATGCGATTCTAAGATACACTCCACTTAGAATATGAAGGTTGGAGGAGTTGAAATGTGTGCAAGAAGTAGAGAATACATGAGTTTGTGATATACAGTCATTGCAAAAATTACATGCTACAACAACACATTCTCAGTTGTAGAGTCAAATGATGGATATATTTTTTGAAATGTTCTTGAAATTCACTTAAATGTTCTTAAAGTATATCAAACATCTTATTCAAGTCATTTAGTCACAATACTGTTTAGATGTGTATATATAATAGAAGAGGATGTAAAGAATGGTTGTGTTTGTTGTATTATTTTTCTTTTGAGATTTTGTTTCTAATCTAATTTTACTTTTTATTGTTTATGACAACTCTTTAACTTCTACTCTTCCATTATATAGATGGATCTTCTTTGCTTGTAGATTAAATAACTAAAATACACACAACCACTTATTTATTGGATCTCTACATGATTTTCATTATGTTATAATTTTTTTTTTTTGCAAATCCACCTCCTGCTTTGGCTTTTCTTTGGATTTTCGCAGCATAAGTTGCAACACCTAGCTGGGCAGCAATCTGGTATTTGTGATCTCTTGCAGTAAACAAAAGTGTGTTGTCTCAAAAGGAACTTCAAGTGGGTTTCAGGAGGGCCACAATACAAAGTTGAGATTTCAGAGCATATTTACATTAACCCACAATCTGGAGGGTTGCTTTCTGCACACAATAAATTGTCTGGATATTCTTTTTTCTTTTTTCAAAGGATTCTTCACTCACCTCCTTCAATTATGTTTTTGGTTCTTCCAATTCCATACACTATTTTGGTCTTTTAAAAGTTATTAAAATCTCTACCAGTTACTATAAAGGAAAAATAAAAATGAATAATTGTAAAAGATATTTTTAAAAAACCATCACAAACTTGCATGTATGACCGCAATAATGACACAAAGTGTATACCCCAAGTTGTTCAAGAGTGACGCCAAATTGATGTCGCATAGGGAATGAATCAAAGGTAGCTAAGAGAGCACCATGATAACCACAACTCGCTAGTGAGTTCTCTGAATGCAATGTGGCAACAACCCTGCTTCTCACAATTATCCAACACTTTGTACATGAGGAAGTAAAAGTAAAATGTGACTGTCGCTGTGGTGGAGAGGGAAAACATTTCAAGTGACCATCTCATTCCACGGAAGGCATAAGGCAGTGCCAGAATAGTTGGCCCTGTTATTGCAGTTGTCAACTACAAAAGTAATAACTATCCCTCTAAATCAAATAACATATACCATTCGACGTTCACATTGCATTGTACACATGCGATTGCAGTATATAGAGATTTCTCGAAGCGAATTACAGCAAACCCATGTCAAATTTTTCAACAAGTGGGAATTTATGGCCATATAATTGGCCGATAGGCCTTTCTAGAGATAATTTTTTGTTCAATTACCAGTTTTTTAGTCTACGTCCTCTTGTTTATTGGCCGATGGGTTGGGTAACTACTTTTTTATCATCATCATCCTCCCTTTTTATTTTGGTAACTACTTTTTCATCATTTTCTTAGTGCCTTGAGCTGGCTATTGCTGTTGAAGTTTTCAGCTTTCTGTGGTTGCTATTATTGTGTCTTTCTAATCTGTGTATTTAGCATTTTGGACTCGGTCTACTTCAGTATAGATCTGCTTTCGCTTGGTATAAAGATGCTCGCCATTGTTTGAAGGCAAGTTTTTTATTCTACAGCTCTGTGTTGTGAATCTGAGAGCTTACGCATTGTTTAGTTTATTGCATTTCTCTTGATCTGGGTATGCATGTTTTATCAAAGAGAAACGTGCTCTTGTTTAGACTCTATAATATAGCTCTCTGCATGGCTGCTATATTTATAAAGTTTGTTTAGCTACCTAAAGACTATGTATCCTCCTATTGTTGGGCGAGCTAAGGTTTTGAATCATGCTGGTCATTTTGTACTTGCAGTATTGTTTTCTCCTGGAAAGTTCGTCGGTCGTTTTGTGCTTTCGGTATTTTTTGCGCATGGGAATTTCGTGGGCTTGGCCCTACCTTTCATGGTCGGGTACTGCGCGTTTCATGTCCCGATTAAGACAGGAAAATGCCCATGACAATTTAATGATGTATTTTTGTATCTTCTCTTGCCATTGGACCCTCCATATTTCTTCCAAGTAGCATATTAATCCATTCTCAACTGAAACGATGAAAAATAAGAACCTGTGCAAGTGGATATGGGTTTGTATTGGCTATGGCTTCATGTGATTTGTACATGTCACCCAGATTTGGGTATCAAATCCACTGCTTTTATGTATCACCCAACTCGGGTTTACATAGTTTGGGGTTGCTTCGTTATGATATTTTACCTTACTAATTGTGCTATAGTCGTGCCCCTCTGTGTTTAATTGGCACAAGCTGGTTATTTAACTTACTTGTTGTTGGATCAAGCTATTTACTCATCCAAAACTCGTGATGTTGGTATTAGCTCTGCCTACTTATGCCATGTCCATTCAAGCCCTCTGCTCTGATTTTTTAAAGGTCTTGGGAATCAATGACACTGTTATTCTGCCCTGAATCTGTTTAGATCTAGGTTGAGTTTTGAGACTCTGCATTAAACTTACCTGTCGTATTTGCTCAAGATGGGGTCCTAAGCTCTTCGTATCTAACTGACAACTTGTTGGCTGAGTTTCTTCTGTTAACTCGCCATGCTTGGTGTGTTGGTGAATGGGTTCGTAGACCAGCTATGCGAATGACTTGGTGGCTCCTACATGTCTATGCATCTTGCCCAAGTATTCGAAACTATCTCAATGCATCTCCATGGTTTTATATTTTGGGACTCTGTTATGGCCTGCCATAATGCCACCCCATACCAATATAAAAACTTCATGCCTCCTATTGGTCAATTTCAAGTCTACCCTTCCACGTCACTACTAAATATAAGTAAAATTACTCTCAAATAAGAAATGTCCAGAAGCTTCCGAGTGTAACATTTCTTGGATCGTTTCTGTTATATGATTTTGGGCGGTCTCCAGTTTGATGCCCACGAAGCCCTCGTATTTCCGTTTAAGAGGGTTCTCTATGCCTTGGCAAGGAAGTGGACAATAAAGAGGGTTATACTCATGGCATCTCCAACCTCGCGGTTGTTTGTAATTAAGGTGTTAGTGTTAGTTTTATATTTATCTATTGTTAATGTAAATAGTTTTATTTTTAATAAAAAAAATTAAATACGTGTTTATTTGAATGAAGATTAAAATATGTCCTTCCTGTATGTTTCCATTAGGGTATTCATTTTTACTTCAATGTCTAGCTTATTCAGGGTTTGAAGGATTCCATAGCACAGCCGATGGGTTGAAACATCAAGGAAGTCACAGTTTTGGATATAGATAAGCTTGAAACCATGTTTGTCCACGCTGTGCTTTATGAATTTGATCTACATATTGGAAAGGTTGTTATTCCTCTAAGGTTATCCGAATATGTGAAGACATGGCATATTTTGGAACCTTCTAGGACGGTGAGTTTGAGAAGGCTTTGTCGAAAAATGACAAAAAAATGACGTCAAGTTTAACGCCCTTTCAGCTGGCAAGCCCACTGTAATTGTGGATCCATGATGTTGATCATATGTGACTTTATGCTCCGGTAAGTGTAATTTTATATCTCTTTTAGTCTTGTTTTCCTAAACTCTCTAGGATTAAAAATCTAGGGTTTGTTTTCAACGACACTTTTGTTATGTGTTTCTAGCAGGAGATTCTTGAAAGGGTGTCGTCACTTTGAAGGATCTTTGAATTTGACCCCTCTTCTATATGAATTGAGGTTTTTGGCTCCCTCAACTTCTCAAATGCATTAATCAATTTCAAATCCAATGTTACAGATAGAAAGTAAGGTTTTTGTGAAATGTTTCGACTTTATTCGAGAACATGGTAATCACATCTAGATTTAAGCCTATGGCTTCTGAAAAGGCTTCTCATATATTTATTAAAACATTGATGTGTTGGACAACCCTATGTGATCCATCTTCTTGTTGATGGATATTTATGGATCATATAAGGTGATCAAAATGTTGTTGTTTAGCAAATATATCATAGGCCTTTTTGTAAATGCAAAATATAATTATAAGCAAAACTAGCATTAGAATCAATCTTGACGAAATCTGACATTTATCTAAAGGAGTCCTAATAAGGAGTCAAGGTTTCAATTTCAATGATTTTGTACTCACATTCAATGATGTAAAAGCAACAAATATTCACATAAGTTATTCTCATTTGAGTGTCTTTGTAACTGAAATATGGTTGTCATAGTCCCTCCTTTAATTTTGTTAATTAAAAAATATAATATGTATTTGTAACTTGCAAAGGATGGACACAGTTATAACTAATTTCTGATTTTGATTCAATAAAATACAATTATTAATAATGTAAATACTCGTAATCATTCTTTCTATATGTCTATCGGTCTCTCACAAGCACCTATGGATGTTTTTGCTAGTTATACTAACACTCATATTTTTATAAATAAACAACAGAATTGGCAACGTCTATGGAAAACCTATTAATCTAACTCCACTTATGCTCTTTGATGAGGGTCGTCAATCCTCGCCATTAATAATGTTAATCCGGGTTGGTGTCCAAAGATTGTATGCATTAAGAGAAGAAAATCTTGGAAAGTAACTCATTTAAACACAAACTAAACTTGCATAAATTGAAAGCACACATGTGGAAATTTAATGCACACTTGCAAAAATTGAAACACACTTGCATAAATGAAATCACACTTGCAGGAATAAAACACACTTGCATAAATTGAAATCACACTTGTAGGAATAAAACACACTTGCATAAATTGAAATTTCTGGATTGAAAATAAAGGAAAGAGGAAAAGACACATGCAGGTTCACAAAAGAAATTACATAACATAAAAAAAATAGAAATTTACAACGAAAGGAAAACTGTAGAAATAAAGAAATAAACATTAACATATTGATCCATCTTCCTTGGAATGAGTGGCTAGCTCATTCCTTAGAAGAGGATTTAATTCATACTCTTAATTCAGAACTTCCAGAAAAACTTTACTTCCAAAGATTGGAAAGAAAGAACAGATCTTGATTACTTGGGGAAAAGAATTACATATCTAAGTGTGGAAGGTTACATTTATAATTTATGTGTCCAACCAACTCCTTATTTTGGGAGAAACAATCTGATATATTATTTATTCTAATCCTAACAACTAAGATCTCCATCTCCACAAAATATGGAGAGAGATATATTATTGAAGTCAAATCTTATGTTGCTTATTTTAGGAAGATTTGCTCCCAAATCTTCTCCTTGCTTTTTGGTAATAAGAATCATAATGATTTTATTCCTCTACATTATTGGAAGAAGGATTTTCCTCAAAATATGATTTTGACCAAATGTCTTTCTCAGATTTCCATTTGACTTTGTTGTTTTTTATTGTGGAACTTTTGACGCTTGTCAAATACGTTTTTTTCCTCAGACTGCAGTTGACTAAAAGTTATATTTCTATTGATTAGTAAAACCTGAAGAAAATATGAATTAGGTTTTTGTTAAAAATATTTGTATGAACAAAAACCTCTCTCATATTTTCCATTTGACTTTTCTATTTCTGTTTATGGAACTTTTAGTGCTTGTCTGATACACTTTTCCTCGGACTACAACTCACTAAAAGTTAGATCTCTCTTCATAGGTAAAACCTGTAACAAATCTGAAAAAGTATTTTGTTAAAAACATTGCTATAAACAAAAATCTCACTCAGATTTTTCATTTGAATTTTCTATTTCTATTTATGAAACTTTTAGTACTTGTCTGATACACTTTTCCTCGGACTATAACTCACTAAAAGTTAGATCTCTCTTCATTGGTAAAACCAGTAGCAAATCTGAATGAGGTTTTTGTTAAACACATTTCTATGAAAAAAAATCTCTTTCATATTTCCCATTGGAATCTCTGAGTTTTCACAGTCCCTCAAAACATGTCATTCTGTTGATGCAAGTTCCGGAACTAAAGCTGTCATTCCTTTTATGCAAGTTCCAGAACTAAATCTGTAAGTTCCAGAACTAAATTTGATTTTTCCACGAATTAAAAGTTCCGGAACTAAGATTCATTCAATTGATACAAGTTTTGGAACTAAATATGTGAGTTTCGGAACTAAACCTATAAGTTCCGGAACTAACTCTGTGAGTTCCGGAACTAACTTTGCGAGTTTCGCAGCTAACTTAAAACAACTATATATTTTGCATGTGACCTTGGATTGAGATGATTTTTGTTTTGAACTTGCATAATTTTTCGAGAGGAATCTGAATATGAAATCAGATCTAATTTTAAATATACTTTTCATGATCAATTCCACTTTTCCCAATACTAACATTATCTTTCCTTTATGGCTTGCATACACAAGACTTTGCATCTTTTCCCAAATAATCAATAGGATTAGTCAAGAAAATAGTTAACAAAATATTTCTAAAGAATGAACAAGATATATATCCTATATTATATATTAAACAAACTATAAGTTCCTAGATTACATTTAAATCCACTTTCAAAGGTAACTTGGAAGGACAAAATAATGGTAATTTATGGCCAATTTATGGCCTCATCACTCTTTTAAACTGGACTTTTAGAGGCTTATTTTCATGATCAATTATGAGCCACTAGTTAATGGCCATGGTGGTATAAATGTTGAGCAACCCACACACATGCTTGCAATTATCACACACAGATGGACAAAATGACAACACATAAACATTTTCCTAAATCTCACTTTCGATGAATCCAAGTCCGTTGCTGAAGACGAGGAATTAGTGGAATTGCCCACATACATGAAATATCTATTAATCTTGTCATCCAATTTCATCCTCCACCTCATCGACTATGGTGCATAACCCATAGCGGTGGACATGTGTACCTTGAAATCCACAACCTCTTTGATTTCCTTATCAGATTTATAGGGAGTGAACACCATGGGTGGCCCTTATTCCTTCTTATTGTAATTCACGTACATCAAAAAACTGTTATTATTGCGCATATTCAACCCAAGTCCGCCCGAGAGGAACGATAGGATGGGGTACTCTATACGGCTTCCAAAGGTTGCTCATCAATTTCTATCACCACTTCACCATATGCCAACTATGGACTCTATTCCTTTATCGAAGCTAAATCAAGAGAGAAATTATTTGGGCATATTGTCTTTTCCCAATGTGACAGTGTCTAAGGACTGGGGGTCCATGTCCAACATTCACGATGCGGTGAACAATGTGCCAGATTATCTTGCCTAGAGGTTTGTGATTCGTATTAAAGCAGGGATTTATGAGGAAATAGTCAGAATTCCTCACAATAAGATGAATATGTTTTTTGTGGGTGAAGGTGCAAAGAAAACCATTATCAGAGGGTCTAGATATGTGTCGTTGCTACCTAAGTCCGTCATGGTTTATGACTCTGTAACTAGTAGTAAAATCCCTCAATCCCCTCAACTTGGATTTTATAAGAGTTTTTTTTTCTTTAACACACCTAAGATTGAACTCTTCAAGACGTTAGTCCTTGCTGAAGATGTGGGTAATGTTATATCCAAACATCCCAAAATTCTTAGCTACAGTTTAGCGAATAACCTCGCTCCTAAAATCCCATTACTTATCAATCTATTTGAGTCAAAGGATAACCTTTCCAATATTGTCAACAAGGGATCCTTTATTCTTCTCTATGACTTCCAAACCTTATAAATGAAATTTAGGAATTTGGCAAGTTTTTTCTAATATTAATTTTCTTTCCTTCCTGAAAAACACCATGATAACAAGAAATGCAAAAAAAAATGTATACAATTACACCCTTTCCTATAACTATGACTACAACTTCTCGGGATGTGGGTATATGATTATCATGATTATGAGATTTCCACCTCAAATGGTTATATTTCTTGTTATCATGGTAGTTCTTGACACCATGTTTGCATTATGTAGTTTTTAAACAATTGCAACTTCTTTTCCATGCTTCCACATTTTTATGCATATCTTTCAGGGTAGACACTAGTATATTATTTGATATAACTCCACTTCCACATTTGTTTAGAATGGCATTAAACCTACCGTCAATGTAATTTTAAACTTAATCATGGCACATTTACATGAAAATATACAATTACAAGAGTGCATTATAATGCAAACTATTTGGATTGTATATCGGTGGTCTTGACAGGAAAATACGTCGCAGGATAGCGCTTTCGTTGACCCAACACATACCATTTATCAACGGTTTCATCATGTCAAGATTTGCACACAAAATAGTGAGCGCACTGCGTCAATGATGCCATCAGAGTAACTACATACTGCGACATCACAAGAATCCCAATTTCAATGTGTTGCTCTCCTGTAAACTAACTAAATCTGAATTCCCACTTACCACTACGGAACAAAACCCATTGTTAATGGTGAGGTGCAACAGGGTCAACACTAAGGTCGTTATATCCTTATCATTGACGAGACGATGGATCTTTTCACGCCCTCCAACCCATAATTTATGTCCTCCAAAACAGAAACCTAGACGGATAACCGCTAAAGCACAATGATATACACCAAGAAGCACACAAACACCACGCAGGTCATAATCAATGCACTGTTAAATATCTGCAAAGGCTGCAATAGTAGTAGAATTTGTAAATGCAAATTCAACATCATCATCATTTGAAAATGTAAATTCTTCATTTGCAGCAGCAACAAGATCTACAAAAGCAAAGTCAACATGACTACGGTGCCATCAAGAATCAACTTGCAACAATTCAACAAATACTTCGGTAGGGACTAGTCTCATTGTGACTCTTGTTAAATTATCCTGGCTTTCAAAATAATTTGTATGAACGTACAAAATTCACCATAACAATCATTATTCACTCAATCTACATAGTCATGAGGTTTACTCAAAACCTTCTATATAATTTATTTATGGCCCACCATCACTTGGATCGACTTGGTTAAGAGTCACACTATCTTCCAAACTAAAATAAATTAACGACAATAAAAAGAAAAAAATATTGTTTCATAACTAATGCATGTAAAAAAGATAATGTGATAGTATTTTAGACATTTCCATAAAAGTCTAGGTTAACTTAAATTTCCTATTCATGAATGAAATTTCGTCAAGAAAATGACACCTACCTATCTATTATTCAAATAAGCTGGAAGGAAATACATTTTTAAAAAAACTAATAAATTAAGCTCTAAATTAATCTCTCATGAAAGGGGTAATTAGAAACTTGGATATTGTCCCTAATTTTAAATTTGTCGTTGTAATCATTGAGTTCTATAAAAAAATGACATAAACTTAATTATACAACAATAACTTGATTGTTGAATACATATTTAATTAGATTAGTTAGATATTATTATTAAACCAACAAATGTATATATTATAACATATATTTATAGAATTTGTAAAAATAAAAACTGATAGATTAATACTGTAAGTTTCTTTAATAATTTAATTACAATATATATATTTGGAAAAATACTTTTCAATGACAATATTTTTAAGGTAAATCATACTGGGACCAAATTTAATAACAAGAGGTAAATACAAATTTGTATCATACATTAATCTTGGCCGAGACATTGACGAGTGCCTCCCCTTGATCCACATTGTGGACTATGTCTCATTTCCTTAGAAAGTTTCCAGTCTCCTACCCTTCACCTTGATTCAATAAAAAATTTAATCCTTTTTTCAGCATATATAATTAAATACGCCTTTTCAAATATTTTAACCCTTTATATAAAATTAAAGAGATAGTTAATATGGGGCATCCTTTCATTACATGTTTATTAGGTAAATATAATATTTGTTTAAAATAAAATTTGTGTTTGAATAATATGTAGCCATCTAATAACTCTTTGTTCATATTTTTTTCACCTATATTCACCTAAATTTAATGTGATTTTTAAATAATTGTTTTTCCTTTTTAACATCCTTTTATTTTTCCCATATAAATAATTTCTAATATTTTTCTTTTATTATGTAATGATGACACATCAATAATTAGTTATTACGCTGAAGGCGTTACTCTATGGAATGAGCCCAACTGATTCTGATAGACGTCAGAGAATGGAGGGACTAGATTACACAAGGACATGCATTGAAAATCGTATGGTCCAAGGTAAGCCACAAGTGTTTCGTGAATCCTAGAAAAAGAAGAAAATATTAAGGAATAAAGTCGTTTGTTGATCACGAAGAATTTTTTTGAGCCATAGATGGCTTAGGAGACGTACCTTGGGCATTTATTAATTATGCACATACATTTTTACCATAAAAAACAAGAGATAGGATAAATACCTCCTGCAGTTCACATTGCTCATGCTCTTGGTCTTGCTCCTGAGCAATGAACGTGTGCGCTCCCACTAGTAGTTGTGTATATTTCAGAGTTGGGAGAGAAGTTGTTCTTGATGAGGTTGCAGAGATCACACCAAGGAAAAGTACAGAGGTGGGAAGAACAAGAAGAACCCATCTTTGAACAAGCGAATTTGGTACAGTGGAAGCGGAGGAGTTCATTGCCAATCTATAATGCAACGGACATTGGCATTTCCTTTTTCCTTTTCCTTAACCATCTCCATGTACCCCTCGAATCTATTGATCGTCTTTTGGGTATTGTGGACTTTGAGTATCCCTTGGATTTTGCAGATGGGATTGTCCTTATTCAACCAGATCGATTGGAATATCATCTCCACCACTTTGTGACCTGAATCTTCCTTTCCCACCTCTGATATTACTTCATCGACATCACTTGATATTGTTAATATTACTCATTCATTGCTAACATTATATGAAAGAATATTATAATTATTACCTACGTGTTTCATGATTTGGTGATGTTGGAGAGCCTCTGGTTTGGCGAATATGTGTCCACAAAAAGGGCAAGCACAAATGGGATGCACTATCATATGACATTCGTAGCACCCTGCCCGCAACTCTCTCTTCAAATGCATCCCTCCAGAAGCAGGGCCATTTACATGAGAACTAAGCTCCTTCACTTTCACATCCAGGTCCATCAAACTTACTTTGTTCCTCAAGTTTGCATCATATGTTTTGATATTTGATTGTGCATCCATTTTATGAAGGAAATTGTTTCGAGTGTCACTAAATTTATAGGTGTGGAGAATAAGAATCTCACTATTGACAGATGGCTCAGAGAACACAGACAATGGAGGTTGTAACACGTTTCTCAAAGTGTGGCCACCAGTAAAAAGTTCCCTATTATTTTATTTATTTTATAGTGTTGTAGTCACCTCATCTCGTAAGTGCCCATTTAACATTTATAGGTAATGGCTAAAAAGTGTTATTAGATTCTTTTCATGGTTTTGTCATTTAGTTTTAAGAGCATAGTTTAGTCATTATACTGCCCATTATGTGTATTTACCAATTTAGTCTGTTTCATAGTAATGACTATTAGAATTTAGAAATGGTAATGACAGAAAACAACTTGAAACTTACACATACGTTTCATTCCTTTTTAATTTTTGCTACCTTAGTTCGAATTTAGTACATGTTTATCAAAAATTGATTTTTATGTTCTTTAGTATTTTCAATGGTCTTTATTTCAGGTATCCATAATAGGCATTTGAAAGCAATATGAATGTATGGATATGAACAAAACATATGTTTTTGTATTCATATTTATAAAATAAAAATGTGTGTAAGAATTTTATATTCCATATAGTTTTTGTATTCTGAATAAAAAGAAAAGTAAATGAAAATGTGCAACTTACCCATACTTGTATTTGTTTGTGTGGATTTTTTTTTCTATTATTTTGTAACAGAAAAAATGGATCTTATTGCTTAAAAATAAAGATGTAAGTTGTGGGTGACCAATAAAATTTTGTATCCTCTGAGCCTAGAAGGCATAGGAAATATGTAGGCATGGATACACGTAGAGGAGGGTAAGTGCATGAAGTTGGGGGGCCAAAAAGTGGACAAAAACCCGAAAACAGATGAAACGCTTGCGTGGTTTGCTAAAACGCACTCGCGTTTTAATTTGTTTGACTCGGTAATCACTGAATCTATAACGTGTACGCATTATAACACCTACGCGTTTCAAAGAAGTCAAAACGCGTACGCGTTTTGTGTAGTATGGAGCATGCATATGTGTATTGGTGGTTTATACTTACAAAAATAAATGTGTAAGTATAAGATTTTTTTATTATTTCTTATACTTTTACTATTTCCTTTGAATTTATTTTAGTAAATATAAGAAATTAGGGTCACTTTGCACCTTATGGAAGTGGTCTCGTAGCTCCAACAGTTATAATCTAGAAGATAGTTTTTCAAAATCTAATCTGGTCAGTACTTACTCATTTTCAGGATTTCAACAAATGACCTAAAACTTTCAGGGCATATATATTGTAGTCGGTCTTTGTTTTGGGAAAGCATATAGTCATTTTTTAAGGTTTTTTTACCTTCTAAAATGGATTTTGGCCCTACCACTACTTTAATTGGTACTAATTTTTAAATTTGGTCCATAATTCACTTTAGTGACCATGAATTAACTCTATGATGTTTGTCTACTTCTTACTAAAAAGATATCCTCACTTTGTAGATAGAGGATTGTTCCCTGAATGGGATTCTTGTCCTATGGCCAAAATGAGGTGATTGTAATGTGCCTCCTCCTTAAGGTGTGATAATACTACTAGGTGTTGAATGAGTTGTTACGAATAGTACCAAGTGAACTCAGATGATTGCTCATTCTTAGAATCATGGTGCTTCATATAAATATCATCCCCTCACCTTTCCTAGCTCTAAAAGCATCCTTTCATGGAATCAAATTCGTGATTCTCATACATGCTTTTGCTCATATGTCTCTTATGGAGACAAATGATGCCTTAATACTTCACAAATAATGGTCCTTGATAACTCGGTGACATGACTAGCTCATTTTAGCTTGTTCTGAAGGGTGTTCAATTAACTACAAAATGGCCAAAATGCCTTTTTAGGCCTTCAAAGGAAATAGTCTCTCATCAAAACTAAATGAGTTGATCGATCACATTAAACACTATTCCCTACACACTGAAACACGTTGAATGATATTTTTAAGACTTTCCTTTGGGTAAGGGTTTATGATTTAGGGTTTAGGGCTAAGGGTTTAGGACATAAGGTTTAGAGTTTAGGGTTTAAGGTTTAGTGTTTAAGGCTCATAGTTCAGATTTTAGGGTTTAGGGCTTAGGGCTTAGGGCTTAGGGTTTAGGGTTTAGGGTTTAGGGTTTAGATTTTAGGGTTTATGGTTCAGGGTTAAGGGTTGAGAGTTTAGGGTTTAGGGCTCAAGGTTCAAGGTTTAGGGTTTAGGGGTCAAGGTTGAGGCTTTAGGGTTTATGGCTCAAGGTTCAAGGTTTAGGGTTTAGGGATCAGGGTTGAGGGTTTAGGGTTTAGGGTTGAGAGTTTAGGGTTGAGGGTATAATTTTTAGGGTTTAGGGTTGAGGGTTCAAGGTTTAGGGTTTTGGCTTAGGGTTTATGGCTTAGGGCCTAGGGTTCAGGGATTAGGGTTTAGGGTTTAGGGCTCAAGGTTTAGGGTTTAGGGGTTAGGGTTTAGGTTTTAGGGTTTAGGGTTTACAGTTTAGGATTTAGGGCTTAGAGTTTAAGGTTTAGGGATTAGGGTTTATGGTATAGGGTTTAGGGTTTAGGGCTTAGGGTTAAGGATTTAGGGTTTACGGTTTAGGGTTTAGGAGTTAGGGTTTAAGGTTTAGGATTGAGGATTTAGGGTTTATGGTTCAGGGTTTAAGAGTTAGGGTTTAAGGTTTAAAGGTCATGGTTTAGGGTTTAGGGAAAAGGGTTCAGGGTTTAGGGTTTAGGGATCAAGGTTTAGGGTTTAGGGTTTAGGGTTGAGGTTTAGGGTTCAGGGTTTAGGGCTCAGGGTTTATTTTCTAGGGTTGAGGGTTTATGTTTAAGGGATCAAGGTTTATGGTTTTGGCTTAGGGCTTAGGGTTTAGGGCTTAGGGTTTAGGGTTTAGGGGTCAAGGTTTAGGGTTTAGGGGTCAAGGTTTAGGTTTTAGGGTTTGGGGTTTAGGGTTTAGGATTTAGGGCTTAGAGTTTATGGTTTAGGGCTTCGGGTTTATGGTATAGGGTTTAAGGTTTAGGGCTCAGGGTTTAAGGTTTAGGGTTGAGGATTTAGGGTTTACAGTTTAGGTTTTAGGAGTTAGGGTTTAAGGTTTAAAGGTCAAGGTTAAGGGTTTATGGCAAAGGGTTCATGGTTTAGGGTTTAAGGCTCAAGGTTTAGGGTTAACAGTTTAGGTTTCAGAGTTCAGGGTTTAGGGTTTAGGATTTAGGATTTAGTGCTTGGGGTTTAGAGTTTAGGGTTTAGGGGTTAGGGTTTAGGGTTTATGATTTATTTTTTAGGGTTTAGGGACCTTTAGGATTTAACATTTAGGCCTTAAGGTTTAGGGTTTACAGTTTAGGGTTTAGGGTTTACAGTTTAGGGCTCAGGGCTCAGGGTTTAGGGTTGAGGAGTTAGGATGCATGGTTTAAGGTTTATGACTCAGTGTTTGGCGTTCAGAGTTACAAGTTTAAGGTTTAGGGGTTAGAGAACAAGGATCTAGATTTAGGGTTTAGGGCTCAGGGTTTAAGGTTTAGGGTTTAGGGTTCAAGGATTAGGG
The DNA here is from genome assembly GCA_019776745.2 of Taxus chinensis. Lineage (NCBI taxonomy): Eukaryota > Viridiplantae > Streptophyta > Pinopsida > Cupressales > Taxaceae > Taxus > Taxus chinensis. Next base: position 75,567,343 of record CM034152.1, read on the forward strand.
TGTAGGGTTCAAGGCTTAAGGTTTAGGGTTTAGGGTTTATGGTTCATGGTTCATGGTTTATGGCTTAAGGTTTGGGGTTCAAAGTTAATGGTTTAAGGTTTGGGGGTTAGAGCTCGGGGCTCTGAATTTAGTATTTAGGGTTTAAGGCTTAGGGCTCATGGTTTAGGGTCTAGGGTCAAGGGTTTAGGGTTATGGGTTTAGGGTTTTATGGTTTAGTATTTAGTTTTAGGGTTTAGGATTTACTATTATGGTTTTGTTTAGGGTTTAGGTCTCATGGTTGATGGTTAAGGGTTTAGGTCACAAAGTTTAGGGTTCATCAAATTTGTAGGTAGAACATTCAAAGAGATTAATCAAAATTTGATGTTTTTCATTTGTTGATATTTTGAAGGAGGGAAATGTCATATTCCTGACTGTCCAATCCTTCCAAAGACCCCAGTAGTCCTCAATCCTTTGATGTACATGGAGACACTGTTACTTGGCTTCCATTTATAATGATAGAGATATTTGTAAATTCGTGTTATGACCTCTAAATCTATATGAATTTCAAGTTACTTGGAAATCACATCACACCCTTCACTAGGATTGATGACTACCCCTATCTTTTTGTTTAGGGTATTTTGAAAACATACATGGGTTTATCATATAAGGAATTATCAATGAATGAAAGGTCACTAGTCGTAGGCTAGGTATCTCCCATTTAGAACTAAACAAGAAAGATTTACTAGGTGATTGATAACCCCTTACTGTTCTTAGCCATTCCCCTAATTCTATGCTTATTTTCAACACTTCAGGAAGTTTTGTCAAATTTACTATCCATTCCAGTAGAACACTTGAACTTTATCTTTCTCCAAAGGAGAGGATACTACAGGAAATTCAATTATGATCCTACACCTCTGCATTGATATATTCTCTATGTTTCTTTTGTTTCCTTTAAGATTAATTTTTTGTTGTGATGGTTATTTTTTCCATCTTCCAATGGGTCATCCTGGCTTGCATAATACCATACATGGAAATATGGGAAATGTGAAATTTGTTTCATAGTGTGAATAAATTTACATTCAAGAGTGCAAGTATATGTGGGGAGAAGCAAGTTTGGAAGAGATGTGTAATATATGCTTTACAAGGCACAAGGTAGATGTCATATCCATTTAGTTACTTGTCCCACCTCTCATAAACAAGGTAGTTCTATAAGCAGACTCAATGATGGTTCTAGGCACGAGACTAGGAAATATTGATGAAATATGGTTTGGGGTTTAGGGTTTAGGGTTTAGGGTTTAGGGCTCATGGTTCAGGGTTCAAGGTTTAGGGTTTAGGGTTTAGGGTTCAAGGTTCAGGGTTATGGTTTAGGATTTAGGGTTTAGGGTTTAGTGTTTATGGTTAGGGTTTATGGATCAAGGTTAAGGATTTAGGGTTTAAGGTTTAGGATTTAGGGTTTAGGGTTTAGGGTTAAGGATTTAGTGTTTAGGGATAAGGGTTTATGGTTTACGGTTCAGGTTTTAGGGTTTATGGTTCAGGGTTTAGGGTTTAGGATTTAATGTTTAGGGATTAAGGTTTAGGGTTTATGGTTTAGGGCTCGGGGTTTAGGGTTTAGGGTTTAGGTTTTAAGGATTATGGCTTAGGGTATATGGTCTAGGGTTTAGGGTTTAGATTTTAGGGCTTAGGGATAAGGGTGTAGGGTTCAAGGCTTAGGGTTTAGGGTTTAGGATTCGATGTTTAAGGTTTAAGGTTTATGGGTCAGGGTTTAGGGTTTAGTTTTTATGGTTCAAGGTTCAAGGTTTAGCATTTAGGGATTATGGTTCAGGTTTAGGGTTTAGGGCTTAGGGCTTATGGATTAGGGTTTAGGGCTTAAGGCTCAGGGTTTAGGGCTCATAGGTAAGGGCTGAATGTTTAAGGTTTAGAGTTTAGGTTTAGGTTTTAGGGTCTAGGGATCATGGTTAAATGTTTAGGGTTTAGGGTTTAGGGATTAAGGTTTATAGTTTAGTGTTTAGGTTTATGGCCTATGGTTTAGGGTTTTGATTTTAGAAGTTAAACGCTAAAAGAGTTAGGTTGAATGTTGAAATCCTGAAAAATTACCTATGTACTGACCAAATTATACTTTAAAAAACTATCTCCTAAACCATGAGTCATGGAGCTATGAGACTAATTCCATAAGGTGCACAGTGACCCTAATTTCTTATATTTACATAAATAAATTTGAAGTATAAGAAATAATAAAATATAAATAATAATAAATGAAAAACTTATACTTGAACATTTATTTATGTAAATAGAAGCATGTCAAAAGCATACATTATGTTTATACTACACAGAACGCATACGTGTTTTACGTTTTCTCTTTTCTCAAGCCATTCCTCAAGGCTTGGGATCCAGTTTGGATACCCAAGCCTAAGGCATGGACCTGCACAAACACAGCAAACAACGTGTTTTTACAAGAAAATGTAAAAATGACACTTCCTCTATGATAAATCAAAATAAAACAATTGATCCATTTTAAAAACATTATACCACGATGTAGAGTAGTGTCTCTTCTTTCTAAAAATATAATTTTTTAAATTTTCTGACTAATATAAGGTTTCCATATTATTTATTTTCTAACTATGTCTTTTTATAGCTATTTTTTGAAGTGTAAATATGTCTATCTTTCATGTTGTATCCTTTTTTTGGGTGATCGTAATTTAAAAAAAAATTATACTAGCCCAAACTAGGAATAATCCTATACATATTCAAAAAACATATGAATTTTTGATATATTTTGAGGTAGTTAGGGGGGGGCTCGGTCAGACCTCCATTATTTATTAAAATAGAAAATTTACTGAACTAGAAAAACCATAAATAAGAAAAATATTCGCTAAAAAAATCTAAAAAAATATGAGAGCCCAAACTAGATACTCCTAGCTATCTTTCTTCCAAAGGGTTTTTAAAAATACTAAATGGTGCTGAAAAAATGGTGGGGAGCACGAAAGTCACTCTATTATGTTTTTTAATAAAAATAGGAGCATCTGTTGGTATTTTAGTTGTTTGACCCACTTAAACTATCTGTTTTCAATAAAATTTAGTATCTTAGAAACTAGACTCAAAATGCTACGATTCATATTTCTTCAACATCTTCCAATTTTGAATGTAACTATTTCGAAAAACTCGTACAAGTTAAAGTTTTTTTTTTCAGAAAAATGCGTCCACTTAAGACCCCCTTTTGGCCCCCCAACTTAGTGCACTTACCCAGGACATTGGTTCGACTTACAAAGTCAACATTTTAGTCACAATTATCAGATCAAAAAAACAACCAGGGCTATTTTTATACACATCAATTGAACTTAATGCTTATGAATCACACTTAAAAGATACATTTTCACATTTATTAATTGTTATATTCCAACTATGAAGTCGGTGCGGTTCACACAGTTTTTAAACAAAAAATACAATGAAATTCACTAGGTGCAACCAAGTGTGAGGTGTCCATAATTTTTTATTGTATTGTCTCTTATTTTTTAAATTTTCTCTTCTATTCTTCAATTTTATTACAAAGCGATCCCGAAAAACAAATAATGTATGATTTAATTCAACTTCACTTTTAAATAACAAGGAATAGTGACAATACAACTCAACCGTAGTTATCAATTTTGACTTCTGGATATGTGAACCTCTTAATTCTTTAGTAAGGGAAGTTTGTGATTAACTGAAAATTGAAATGTGGGGATAGTTAATCTAAGCTATGAACAACTATAATAAATTAAGTAAATGTAGTAAAGAAACTATGTAAATGATCTAAGCAACTATGAGAAAGGAAATGCTAACCTTAATGTGCAAAAGAGAAGAAGAAAGAACTGAGTTGAATAAATATGTTCGTAGGACAATGTCACAGTGATGACTAAAAAATATGAAAGGAAGAACGATTGTGCAGAAGTACCAAACGGATGGATCCAGAGGATCTAGCTGGACTAGAGCACCTGGAGAGGGACTTGGGACCCTGTGGGCGCTCTAGTTTGCAACACCCTGGTCTATGTTAAAGATTTGAAACTGATCTTCACAAGTTCGGAAGATAGTTTGAAACCTTCACTATATGTCGCATCAGATTCACCGTGCTACTTCAGATGTGACCAATAACCCATGATGAAGAAAAGACCCGCAATAACCCAAAACAAGTATCAAACCCTAGAAAAGAAAAATGCATATGAATGGGTCAGAATGACCTTAGTTGCCATAATGGCAGACTTACTAATTGAGCATTGCAATACATCTCAGACCCAATGTAGTTCTATATGCAAGTGTGTGTGAACATGCCCTAGCTTTCTCTTGTGTCAGTCACACTTTTTGAAGTAGTGAGAAATAACTATGTGTAGAAAATGTAATAGAATGTGTGCATGAAATATAATAGAATCCAACCCCCTATGAATTGTGATACACATGTCCTAGCCTTGTGCCTTGATGATGGAGCTATGTGGATACACGTGATTTCCAATGCAATAGGTGGATGTAACTGTAGATAAGTAATAGTAGTAAGTGATGCTAGCTCCCTCATTATGGTCTCATAACTTTATATTTATAGGGTTATCTTCATCTAATTTTGCAATTAACCCTGAAAAGGCTAACCACAAGAAAGATAAATATGTCAAATGGCTAGAAAGAGCCCAAAAAGTGACGGGAAAGTGCAAAAAGGATCGGGGCACCCCTAGTAGGACCAGGGAACCCATATGCTCCCCAATCGAGGCTAAAATAATGTGGGATGAAAAAATTTGGCTGGGTATGTGGTGTAAGATATCGGTAATGACGAAGTAAAAAAAAAAGATGGCCAAATGATAGGGGTTAATTAGTACTTTCTTCACTAAAAAACCTTCTAAATAGTAGTATGAGACCGAGACTAAATAATGTCTAAAGTGCATAATTTTATGTCTACATTTGCCCCTACTTTATGTTGGTGAGTGAAAATCTCAATAACATACAGTAGATAGAGATGTGTGCCTGATGTCCATGAAGAGTGTAGTAGAAACGTGTCGAAAGACTAAATAAAATGTGGAATGACAAAAATATGGAAGAGTATGGAAACTAAAGATGAAAAATGCACAAAGAAAAAGTGATGAGAGTGAACCTAGGGTGGAACATGTGTGTAGTTATTGCAGTGTGTGATGTACCTGCATGGTTAGTGAAGTTTGTTTTGTCGCGAAGTGTTGTCGATGTTGTTTTTGTTGTTTCCCCTATTTTACTGCTTGTTTCTCATACGACTGGACCTGCAAGGAGAAAACGATCAAGTATTCAAATATGAAAACGCAATGTAAAAGACACATGTATATGAAATCATGTAAATGTAAAATATGCAAATGTAAATGGAACATGTGCACCTGATCCATGTTGAGAAAGAGAGTGTAGAAGGGTATCCTGTAATGTGATTTTTTTTGGGCGATCTCACGCCATAGGCCAAAGAAGTGTAAGGAGGAAATGTTTTGTGTCCTCCAAGCTCTAACTACTTCCTTGAATGTATGTGTAGAGATCTCTGTATATCCTAGTTTTTTGGGTGATCTGATGCCACTAGCCAAACTAGTGTAGAGAGGCACACCCATTGTAACCTCCAGCCTGTAACTACTTCCCAGAATGCTAAGGACACCATGTCATGTAAAAACCTGTGTATGGGGTTTGTAGACTAGTTTGAACCCACTCGATGTATATAACTGAACTAACCCAGTGTAGAATGTCTATGTTAGTATGTAAAATCCCCCAAATGATGCCCCCCTCTTTAGGGATGCATACGATGTCACTGATAGGAGACATGCGGCCCCAAAAGAGGACCAACCACATGTACAGTGTAACCATGGAAAGTTCTTGGTAAGAACCAAGGCACACATAAACAAGAAGGCTAGCCAAAGACAATTGTAAACATACATGCATATAGAAAAAAATGTGTAAGCTATCCAAAAAATATAGTAATGTAAACACGCAAGAAGACAAAGTAAGCCCCACAAAGTGGGTTGCAAACATGGGACATCACTCACGATGTCGCAATACATGCAAGACCATCATGGTTGTAGACAACAAACAAGTGTGCACACCGAACATAGGGTAAGGCACTCATACAATAGCAAACAATAACAAACAATGTAATAAAAAAATATGGAAGTAAATATCCCTTTATAATAAATGTTGCACATAAAGCACCCGTTAGCATGTTAGAAAGTTAATGAGTATGTCAAAATCATGTATAAGCCAGTAATGTAAAGTTCTGGAACCTGTGTATGGGGTTTGAGACTAGTATTGAACCCACTCGATGAGACTGATAACTGAACTGGAGGCCCGGTGTAGAATCGACCTATGTTAGGTATGTAAAAATCCCCAAAGGTGATGCATCCATGCTGCGTTTAGAAGACATGTATCTGCGATCAAAACTAGCCTTTCTACAGATGTCACTGATATGTTTGAGACATGCATGTGTGGATAATATAGAGGACCAATGACATGTACAAGTGTAGTCATGGAAAGTTCTATGTGTAAGAAAGCCAAGGCACATGAATAAACAAGAAGGCTAGCAAGAATATAAGCAATTGTAACCTCACATACATGCATATAGCAAAATATTGTGGATGGATGGAATGCTATCCAAAATGGAATGATAGGAGTTACATTCCCCCTGAGTGAACACGCAAGAGTATGAAATGAGGTTCATTTTGTTTTCCCCCTCAGCAGTCAAGAATGAACCGTAAATGCAAGACATGGGACATCACTCACGACAATGGTCGCAATAGTGTGTGTCAATGACCATCTAGAGTGTTGAGATGAGCACGTACAAATGTAGAGATGATGCACATGCGAACATGTAGAAGTAAGGCCATGTGTGAACAATAGCAAACAATAACAAACAATGTATATCATGAAAAATATGGAATGTATGAAAAAAATATCCCTAGTGATGATTTATCTCTAAAAGCATGTATGCACATTAAGATGAATAAAGGGGCACCCGTTAGCATGTTAGAAAGTTAATGAGTATGTCAAAATCATGTATAAGCCAGTAATGTAAAGTTCTAAGTACAACATGAAACTATAGCACCTATGAGAGACTGATGCGGATGCTCACAGCGACCAATGTAGGAAGGGTAAAAGGTGAGAATCCATGCTGCGTGTAAAAGACATGTATCTGCGACCAAAACTAGAGAAATATTTGAACGTGCATGTGTGGATAACATAGATAAAATGACATACAAGTAATCTAAGTACTATGTGTAAGAAAGCAACCATGAACAAACAAAAGTAAGCAAGAATATAAGCAACCATAATATGCAAAATATTGTGGATGGATGGAATGGAATGCAAAATGGAATGATAGGAGTTACATTCCCCCTGAGTGAATGGAAGTGTATGCAATGAGGTTCATTTTTTTTCCCCCTCAGCAGTCAAGAATGAACCGTAAATGAGAGTGTGTCATCGGGAAATGGTCGAGTAGTGTGTGTCATGTCTAGAGTGTTGAGATGAGCACGTACATGTAGAGATGATTATATGCGACATGTAGAAGAAATGTGTGTGAACCTTATGGCTTAAGTGTATATCATGAAAAAATGAATGTATGAGAGATGATTTATCCCTAAAAGCATATATCACATTAAGATGAATAAAGGGGAGTGATGATGTAGCCTAAAGCGTATACCACTACATAATGAATAAAGTAAGTAATGATTTATCCTATAGCATATGTCACTATCCTAGAAATGTCGCATGATGAAGTGTCGAATGATAATCTCATGATGAATGCCAATTTCCATTTGATTAGTAAACCCTTAGAAGTCAAGTATGGACCGAAGTACTAAAGTGTTTCATTGGGTAGTGAGTGCAGTGTGTAGAAGACAATGCACTATGCATGATGATGATATACGACCAAGGGATGACTAGAATGTGTAATGTATGATGTATAATATGCAATGTGAGAGGTAATGTATGATGTCGAATAAGCGTAGTATGTATAATAGTGCAATGTATAGTGTAGAGTGAAATATGTATAGTGTGCCTAAGAGCATATAGTATGCAGTAGGAGTAGGATGTAATGCTAGACTAATAAGATATGAAAATGTCAAAATGTGGTAGAAAAAATGTAGAATGTATGTTGTATGACGTGTGATATGTGACAAGAATTAATGTGTAAGACCTATGGCGCAATGTGTGAGGTTCATGTGTAGTAAGCCCTCAACAGTCAAGTGTGAACCGAAGGACAAGAGTGTGTCATTGGGTAATGACGCTAGAATGTATGATGAATATGCCTAATGAGCATATGAAAATGTAACCACGATATATTTAGCTATGTTAAAACGAGGTGGGGGGAAGATGAATTATTATACGCCCCAAGTGCACATGAATGAATGAACTATCTAATGATGGTGAAGGAGGAAGGTCCTCCATCTGATGTAGGAGAGGAAAGTGTATGACCATGCTCTAATAGCGGTGGTATAGTGAATGGATGTTGTGGTGGTGAATTAATTATATTTACATGTGAGAGATGAATGCGTAACGAAGGTCATGGCATGACAAAATGCGTCGGGGATGGAGATCTACGTGAGGCAGAATGCAAAGGTGAAGAAGATCCACATGGGATAAATCGAGGTGGTGAACTGTGCTGAGAGGTAGTAAGTGTCTAAGGAATGTGTCTATACCTATGTGTAGGACTAGTTAAACGATGCGGCTGCATATATAATGCTCGACTAGGTGAGTTAGGAGTAGATTGTGTTTTTTAGCAACATAGAATGTGGTGTGGTAGAAGAAGTAGGTGATGTACTAACTACTGTACGGGGAGATGATGACAATGGAGTAGATGGAAGGGCACCATCAATAACAATGACTTGATTATTGTGAATGAATTTGAGTTACAAATGATTCATAGAAATGATATATTGTGATTGACGAATCCAATTGAGACCAAGAAACATGTCACATCCCTTAATCATGTTTATAACGAGGAAAGGTACAAGCATAGTAAGAGGACCAACCATCACATGTAGTTGAATGACACCAAAGGGATTTTCGAAATGGTACTCGATTTTGGATGTAGGATACCTGATAGCTTTGAGAAGTGAAATAGAACATACGCTAATAGGACATGATGGGTCAACCTTAGTGTTATTGATGAAGGTCAAACCAATAGATGCATTAATGTGTAAAAGATTAGATGTAAACTTTGTATGATAATCAACGTGGAAGAAAGAAATGATTGGTGGTGAGGCTTCAATGTTAGCAACTAATAAATCCAAGGCTCCTGATCTAGGAGGCAATACCGCGTGGTACGCATAATTAGCAGAAGATTTTTTTGTCTTCTTGTCATGTTGTTAAGAGTCATTGTTAAAGAGATTAAGTTTACCATTGTCGTTGGTTAGAGGAGAGCTAGGAATTCTAGTTTGTTGTTATCAAATAGATCTTGGATGATTATTCAGAGTTTTAGGCATCTATTTATAGAATGCCCCACACATCGATGATAGTCATAGCAAAAATTCTCATTGTAGTTCTTACCTTTCAGTCATGATGTGTCTAACTCGAGTGGTGGGGGAAGAGTAATAAGATTGCTTTCGAGAAGTTGTTTCAAGATAAGATGTGGAGCTATTGGAAATTTGTTAAATGTGTGCCAAGATTGTTGTGTTTGAACTTCCTTAGTAGGAGCGATGGTGTTGACAATGACTTTAGCATCAATTGGTTTAGTTGTAGATGGTTTGAATGGCGTCTTGCTAGGAAAATGAGTGGAAGACAAAGCCTATTCTTGATATTTAAGCTTTCCTATAGATAAGAGTTTTTCCTCACAAAGCTTAAGAGTTTGGAAAAGTTGATCAAACGAAGGAGAGGTTTCAAAGAGATCAGTCCCTTGGAGACGCGGTAAAAGACTTTGAATGAACAAGTCGTGAATCTAAGAGTCGGAAAACACGTTTGTCATTTTAGCTAGATTGTTCTTATACTCAAAACATAGTTATCTAGATGTTAATTTGAGCCATGTTTAAGTTGTGTTAGCTAAGGGTAAGATATTTTGGAGCCAATATTGATGGTTAAATGAGTATTAAATGTGTCATCTAGGTGTGTGAATGAAGTTACTAAGTGAACATGTAAGTTGTACATCCAACACATCACATAATCGTGGAGACTACGAGGGAAGAGTTTAGCTAAAAGTATATGATCATCAACGAAGTCAAGACAAGTGACATGGAATACTCTAGGGTGTTCTTGTGGGTCACAATCCCCATTGAAAATGGGAAGCTTAGGGGTGACAAAACTAGGAGGGAGTGGATAAATAGAGATGGCAAGTGCAAATGAAGTGTGTAATAACAAGCTAGAATCAAGAGATGGTGATGCATGTAAAGTGGCCTTTTGCAACTTACGAATTTGAGCTTGGAGGTCATAATAAAGAGAAGTCAAGTTTTGATTTCCACCGAATGAAACCTATCATACATGAGAAACTAAGGGTGGCATAAAGTGATTGGTAGGAGTAGGAATAGAAATGAGAATAGTAAAAATATGAGGAAGATTAGAAGCAATCGGTTGGTTAGCAACAGAAGTGGGTATGGTTGTAGAAGCAGTGAGTTCGGCCAAGTTAGTAGCTTCCTCATGAGAAACAAGTAAAAGTAGATATAGATTTTGGGGATGTTCGGAAAGGTGATCATTGATGGCCTTAAGACAAGATTTAGTAAATTCCTCATGAGAGTAGGCAATGGAAAAAGTAGAATAAACCTTAGGATGATATGATAAGAAGGAAGATCCTAGAAGTGTGAATGATTCAATCGGGTTCACCAAAACGATTAACTAAAAATGGAAATGTGGGGATAATTAATCTAAGTTATGAACAATTATAATAAAGTAAGAAAATGCACTAAATAAACTATGTAAATGATCTAAGCAACTATGAGAGAGGAAATGCTAACCCTAATGTGCAAGAGAGAAGAGGAAAGAACTCAGCTGAATAAAGATGTTCACAGGATAGTGTTGCAGTGATGACTGGAAAATCTGAAAGTAGGAACGACTGTGTAGAAGTCTCGAAATGGATGGAGCTTGAGGATCTAGCTGGACTGTAGCACTTGGAGAGGGATTGGGGCGCCTATGGGCACTTTGGTCTATAAACTGGGTGCCCTTGTCTGTGTAAAAGCTCTAAAATTGATCTTCACAGGTTCGACAGATAGTCCAAAATCTTTGTTATTTGTCACATCAGATTCACCGAGCTACTTTAGATGTCACCAATAATCCACGATGAAGGAAAGACTTGCAAGACCCCAAAACAAGTATCAAACCCTAAAAAATAAAAATACATATGAATGGGTCGAACTGACCTCAGCTGCCACAATGGTGGACTTACTAATTGATCATTGCACTACATCTCAGACCCGATGTAGTTCTATGTGTGAGTGTGTGTGAACATGCCCTAAGTTGTTATTGTTCCACTCACACTTTGTGAAGTAGCGAGACATAACTATGTGTAGAAAATGTAATAGAATGTGTGCATGGAATAGAATATAATCCCTCCCCCTATGAAGTGTGATGTAAATGTCCTAGCCTTGTGCCTTGATGATGGAGCTATATGGATGCAAGTGATCTCCAATGCAATATATGGATGCAACTCTAGATGAGTGACAGTAGTAAGTGATGCTAGGTCCTTCATTATGGTCTCATAACTTTATATTTATATGGCTCTCTTGATCTAATTTCGTAATTAACCCTGAAAAGGCCGACTACAAGAAAGATAAAGATGTCAAATGGTTAGAAAGAGACCAAAAGTGGTGGTAAAGTGCAAAAATGACCGCTTTGTCCCTGGTGGAACAAGGGTGCCCATAGGTGCCCCAGTACTAATCTAGGCGCCCCAGTCGAGGCTAAAATAACGCGTGATGACAAAAGATGACTAGGTGTGTGGGTGTAAGAGATCGGTAATGATGCAATAAAACAAAAAAGGATGGCCAAAGGATGAGGGTTAATTAGTACTTGCTTTGCTCAAAAACCTTCTAAATAATACTATGAGACCGAGACTAAATAATGTCTAAAGTGCATAATTTTGTTTCTACAGTTTGAGGTTTATATATCGTTCATGTCGATGGAGACAACTATAACATGGAAATAACACGAATGTATGTAAGAACAACATATATCATATTTTTTAAATACGAATTATATATGAACATAGTTGCAGTTGTAACTTTTATTTAGTGTTATAGTTATGTACATATAATGTTTAATCAAGCTATATATTTTTTCGTTGTTATAGTGCATTTGTTAACCAATAAACCATATCTCACCAACTATAATATTCAAATATATTAAAACACTACAATAGTGCATAAAAATGTTTAAAAATCAAGGGAACTATTTCTCCATGGTATATAAATGAAACATTATTAATGAGAAACTCTTTCCAAACTTTTTAAAGCTTTCGTTATTGAATTGGGGCATATGGTGGTGCCCTTTTTAGAAAATCATTGTAATGTCTTACACATGACACAACCCCTCAACCACTTTTCCAAATCCCATGCATGTTTGTCTTCAGACATGATTCCTTCCATGCAATTGCATGTTGAGTATTATTTAGAGTGCACCTTCCATATGCTATGTAAAGACCATTCAAGGCATATGGATTTTTACATTCAAACCATAACATGTGCAAATCAAAGTATAGTTTGTTTCCTTGTACCATGTCAGCTACTAAGGATGGGAGTATGTTTAAGATTGCAGGTATGCCTATACAAGCGATAAATGATCTAGTGTTAGATCTTTCCATACTTAATTCATAGATATAGTAGTTGGCCACTAAATGAATTTGATCATAGAAAATTTGTGCATTGTCACTGCAGTTTCCTTTATAATAATACAAAAAAGTGGAAAATGTGTCCATCAAACTGCATGGGATGGTAAAATATGTGTGCTTTTTTTATGTTTCATGTCTCATAGTTGGAATGCCAAGTGTTATAATTCCACATAATGGAAAATTCACATTTGAAGCACCAATTGCACACAAGTAAGTAATACAAGTGAGATTGAAATAGTCCATGTCAAATCCCTACTATATGTTTGAGCTCATATACAAGATATTTCTTGGGGAGGATTAATCTCATCCGTGGAAAAGGTGTGGCCCATGAAGGTGTTTAATTTCCCTTGTCCAATCAAAATCCACAACAACCCACACCTTCCCCTTTTTTTGGTGATTGTTGAATAAAAATTTCATCGCAATTATTGATGGGGAGAAATTCACATGGCGTCACCACCTCTGGATGTCACTTACACTCCACATCTTCATGTCTCTAAATGATACAGATAAAACTACTAACACTATCAATTCCGCAAATTTTTTCTACCACTCCTTACATTCACAAATATACCTATAATTTTCTTCTGCAACGTCTTGAACACCACCCCTTTTCTCATTCAAAGGATTTCCTTATACGATGAGATGTTGTTCTGTGTTTGATTTTTACATTGTTTCTACTTTATATTTTCGCTACCTTGAAAATTTTCCACCCTCTAACCCCTTCATCTTCACCCCTCTTCCTCTCCCAATGTTTCTCTCCTTCCAATATGAATCCTTCAAAAGATCCCCTTCGGCGTTTCCATCGTACATTTAACGTATAATTGCTAGTCTAATATCAATCATATTACATGTTTGATTTCTTGTACATTTGACTAGTAGCATACATACTAACAAATAACATGTTCTATAAAATTATTAAAGTATCTCATTGTTTTAGTGTACCTTTCACATATGTAAGACAAGGATCTGTACTAACCATCATCCATGTCTCAATAGTAATAAACATTTTTAAGTACCAAGTTTGATGCCAAAATGATATGTACGACGAAGTCTACAAGGGAATTTATGTTCATTGAGATAGTTTTTATTCATTTAAGCCTTTAACTTGTACATGAAGAAACTCTTTTGTTGAACTACCTTTTGAAGAGTTTTGGGCCAAAATTTTTGAAGTCACCCAAAGTCTTAGGTTATTTTTGGAGCTTCTACACCATGTTATAATTACAGATTACAAAATTTAAACAATATATTGGGGAAATAAAAAAAAATTATGTAACTAATTTATATGATGAAGATTTCCAAGTAAATTTATGCCTCTCTTTATTGCGACTTAAAAATTATTTTATTCTTATTTTTTAATCACAATTAACCCACCCTTACCTAATAATTGATAAGGGAAAATGGGAAATTTTATATAGAGATATTGTAGATAATATTTTTGATCTTTTTGTGTTCATATGTTTTTATAATAATATATAAAATATTTTTTTAATAAGTTTTTAGGATTTTTTAATATAGAAATTATTGTAAAAATGTATCAAAATTAAAGTTTATGTAATGTATATTTTTGTAAATAAAACTAAAATTATTTAAAAGCTTTAGTTCATTAGTTTTTTTTTACCATCTTCTAGAGAACCTTTCCCTTATACTTATTAATTTGTTTTGAAAATTAATATCACCAATAATTCCATAGCTAAGTATCCGATTTAGAAGTACAAGGTAGTGAGATGGGGTAGATGTTTAATTTGTGTATGAGACTAGTTATTTGTTATGAATTTGCATTATTCTAATGTGCTCGTGTGTTTGTTGATTACTTGTCTAGATTAGACATTTATTGGGATTGCTCCTTGTTTTTTAATGGTCCTTTGACATGTTCCCTATGTTCTTTCCTTGTTTTTTCCCTTTCACCTTATATTCTCTCTCAGGTATCTTGTTTTATGTCTATTACTCCTATTTCTAAATTTATGGGGATTTCCTCAAAACCATAGAATTGCGGTTCTAGTTCTTCATAATAGTATTATGATATAACTCTAGTCCCATTTTATGTGCACGAGATCTTTTGACCTTTATATGGGTCCCCACAACCATTCTTAGTTAGTTTTACCCATATATTGTGTAATGGCATGACATGCATGCCAATAAGATCTTAATTGAATTCAAGAATTATATTTACATAAATTATTAGTGCATATAGGAAAATGAATGAAGTATGGAAATGTATCTTTTTGAGTGATAGAGAATCATCCCATACCAAATGCATTCACACGAATTTAGAGCAGTATTCAAGCAATCTAGGAAATCTGAAGACCTTAGGTATCATTGATTAAATCCTTGAATTACAATGTATTTCTTATTGACTTGTGTTACACTTGATGTGTTGGATTCACTTAAATGTTCCCATCAAGCGGTGTGATAATAATGGAGGGATAAAAAGGGCCCCTTAAAAATAATTCCATTTTTATTACATTTATACAAGGTGTTGATGCCATATTAGTGTACTCCAAGGAATGAGAGAAGTTTCCAAGAGATCCAATCATGATTGTGGAAAAGAGAGAAAAGTTTTGGGAGCCCCAAAGTAGGTGAACAAAGTCATGCAATTACTTTGGCTCAAAATTATAGTTTCTAGAACCATATTGCGATGTTGGCTAAGGAGTAAAGTAATTTTTTTAAGGTTTACTGTCAACATTGATTTTTGTGTCTTCCCCATTTTTATTACATTTATACAAGGTGTTGATGCCATATTAGTGTACTCCAAGGTATGAGAGAAGTTTCCTAGATATCCAATCATGATTGTGGAAAAGAGAGAAAGGTTTTGAGATCCCCAAAGTAGGTGAATAAAGTCCTGCAATTAGTTTGGCTCCAAATTATAGTTTTTATAACCATATTGCTACGATGTTGGCTAAGGAGTAAACTAATTTTTTTAAGGTTGCCTTGTTGTTTAGACTACACTACAATGTCTATTTCTAATTATTGTCTCTATAATAGTAACAAATAAATATTTTTTCTAAAACATTTATCTTGTTAATTATTTATACTTCAAGAGTAATCTTCTATTCAATTAGGTAAAATTTTATTGTGTTGAATCGATATTGGCGCTAAATTGTAATGCATGTGGTTAGATGTATTACACTATAAAAATTTGTTGAACCAATTAGTCTACACTCAACCTTAGAGTTTCACCTTTTGGTGAACCCCCATTATTGTGCATGTTTGTAGTATTATGGGGTTAGATATTCCTCTTTGGTGATAAATCTAATTATTCTAAGGCTTGTCTTATTTCATGTTGCATTCTTTTATGTTAGATTCATTTAGTTTTAATTATTCTCTTCTTCTTCCTAGGATTTTTCGTAAAGCCATATGTATTGTATCCCTAATAGTTCAATTTATTAATTATTATAAATATAGTAAATTTATGTTTACTTTAGCTATTCACATGGCTAGGAATATTCCTAGAAGTGAATTCATTATGGGGTGCTTTTAAATGTTTGTGTTTCTATGGGATATTCCTGTAAATATGCTTGATCGACTCTAGTTGGTGGTAGAGCAAACATGTGAGGTTAAGACCCATATGCTTAAGTTGATCCCTTGCAGGGAGCCCCATTTTTTGAAGACCCTTATCCTATCATTCCCCATGGGCTTTAGGGATGTTGCAAGGGAAAAATTATATTAAATAATTAGATACTATTTCCTGGAGAGTGATTTTAATCATTTGACATTATAAAGCAATATTTATTTAATTATTTAATATTTATGGAGCAAGTAATGTATTTAATTATTTAATCAAATTCCCAAAATGTAAATTAAAAAGGGGAATTAATTAAATAATATTTAGGTGGATTTTAAATATTAAAATCACCCTTTGAAAAGGGGATGCCACACCTAGGGAAAATAAATTGCTTTTATTTAATAATTTCCCTCTCCTAGGGATTTCAAATTTTGTGCCTCCTCGCTTATAAAAGGAGTGCTAAGATCATTGTTAGACTCATGTTATGATGAGATTTATTTGATACTCCATGCTTGGAGTTGGGATGCATGCTCATTAATGCTCTCTCTCTCTCTCTCTCTCTCTCTCTCTCACACACACACACACACACACACACACGTGGGAAGTTACTGATTTGGTTTTGATCAATTGAAGTATTCTCTCTTGTTTCATTTGTTGAGTTCTCTTGTGTTGAAGTATGTTCTTTGCATGATTCATACTTGCTAACATTGGCAACTTGCTTTGGGATGTGGCACATTTTTTTGATGAGGATATTTGAATGATTAGTGGTGATTTTTGATGTCTTTATGGTTGGAATTTAATGTTGTAATTATTCCAACTATGGAGACTTGATATGGGTCTTATTTTGGCATGTTTTAAGGGTAAATCATCTATAATCAAGATCTGATCTTTTTTGGCTTATTTTTGCTAAGTTTGGGCAGCTATTTTGAGTGTATTGAAGGGTTATTAAGTGTCAGAAATCATTTATGCAATTTATTCTAACCCTAACGACTAGTTTGGGGATTTTGGGGGCTGTTTTGGAGGGGTTTCAGTTATCATAAAATTTAGATCTTTAGTTATTTGGAAAGATCTTAATTTATAGAATTATCTGCATTTTATTTGAAGGGAAAATATGGAATATTGAAGGAGTTATGAATTTTAGAAGATTTCAGTTGTTTGACAATTATTTGGTTGCTAACAATTAAATATTAATTTCGGATCTACAGTTTGGGATCAATTTAATTTTGAATGTGATTGTAGCAATTAGGAGAAATAAGGAGAAGGTGATTCTATAATTTTTGGAGTAGATTTGGTGCCTTAAATATGTTGTGCGAACTACCTTTTAGGGAAAATGTAGGGTTTCATGTTGGATTTGTAAAATCTGATTTTTGAATATTATTCTTCATATTGTGTGGTCTAATATCCAAAATTTCAGCTCATTTGGACTTTTCTAGCCAAAGATATGAATTTTTGAAAAATTCAGCAGTTGGGTTTTGAAAATTAATTATTTTCCAGCAATGTGTGATCAAATTTATATTATTTCCTAACTTGTCCTAGACATGGACATTATAGTCGTATCAGAGCATGTTCTTCTGCGCCTGTGTGGTTTGACATTGCCTATGAATTATGGATTTATCTACTTTAGGTAACATGAAGGCAAGATTTCAGAAACTTGGTAGAGCACTCAAGCACCTACCTTCATCAAATAATGAGTTGCTCAAAATTATGGAAGAAGCAGCAAGTTGTTGGGAAACAATACAACATGATGATTATCGATCCTTACTTCTTGCAAGGGATTCCTTGGTGATGCAGTTGGCTAAGAATAATTTGTTGGATCAAAAAGATGGGTAAGTCAAAATTATGGTCATCTTTTGCATTAGTGAGGTCACGGGGATTACAGCCCCTAAATTTCTGTATAGTGATGTCATCATGGAGGACATATTTGAGGTCATGGTGGGAAGTTTCTAAGGCCTTTGGGACCTTGCAAGACCTTGCTTTGGTAAGAGGGTTAGTATTTTAAAAACTATGGCAAAGGTAAGATCTTGTGTGATAATGATGGACCTAGAATGTAATGATCTTGTTTCTCACATGTTTGAAGTGTTCCTTGATGTTGTACATGATGATCACACTCAAAAGGTATTGGTTCCCATGCAACCCATTATGTATTTGGTGTTAAATGAATATGAGAATCCCCCACCACAGTCGCTATCACTTCTTAAGGAAGGATTGAGTCAAGAGGCATCACATGTTGCTCATACACTTGCCAAAGGTGTTCTAGAGCAATGTTCAAGAAAAGTAAAGACTACGATTCTCCAAAGTATGAGCTCTTTTGTTTTTGATGGTACATTTTTAACATCTAATGATTGCATGGGTTTGAATGGGTGCAAGAAATCAGATTTGGATGATGAGCATGAAGAGGGCATTAATGTCAAGCATGTGCATGATGGAAAAAAATGGTGCCTAAAGAACTTATGGGAGACAAATCAGATTTGATGGATATCATTCACCTTCATCATGAGCCATATGAAGGAAAAGAAGAGAGCATGAGTCCCATAGTTGCTCTAAGTCATTTCCCACATAACATGAGCATTGATAAAGGAGAAAAAAGGGGTTTAGATGAAGAAAATGATGAGGGAAAGAGCATTTTCCTAAACTCAAAAATTCTAAGTTTTTGTAGATGTTGGGGGCAGCCCAAGGTATGATTATTCATGTCTATTTCATCCTTATATGTTGAGCTTTGATGCATATGGGTATGAGCATGCTAGATGGATGGATGAGAGGTATTTTGGTCATATTATTGTTGATGTTTTTGCTCCTAACACTTGGGTGCATAAGGGGAAACATGACAAAAGGAAAGGGATGAATAAGATTCTTTCCACAAATAAAAATCATGATAGTTGATAAGTGAATTGTTTGGCTCAATGATATCATTTCTTCAAGCCAAAAATACTCTTTTTGATATGACTTATTAATACAAGGGGATGTTTTGTGTAGTTATATCTTAGTAGGTTTGAGGCATTTTCTTTTCTATAGTTTATGAAAACTGATTATCACATGAACCTCCTACTAAATTTCTTTGTGAGATCAAATGTGATGATGTGTGTAGGAAGTGATGGATATTGCTAGTAGTTATGGAGCCCGAGTTCGGAGCATGCGGCAAGAGACTGTTTTCACCAAGTTGACCTATTAGTTTGGGCTTGTTCCTAATTACCCGTAGAAATTTATGTGTTTTAATTAGTATTTGGTGGACAGTGTTTAATGCCACCTGATATGGTGAGTCTTGTAACTAATAGTATCTATATGAAGACTTCGTCTTCAGAACTTGGTAGTACTACTTTTGATATACTGAAAGAGATTATCTGCATCCATTTCTGGATATTTTTCATTGTCTATGTTATGAAACTTATTCTGAGTTAATGAAAGCCACGATTGAGAATCAAAGGTTGTTAATCCCTCTATCCCAAGGAAGAGCAAGGGCCCACTCGCCAAGGAGATAAGAGGTTATTTTGAGTTCATTTATGCATACAGTTCTTTGATTGGATTTACTGCAATTGTTGTTTGAGAATCTTACATGCATGCTTTGATTAACTATATTTGTTTTCTTCATTATTGCTTTCATTTTGAATAGACGCTTCTGTTATGTAAATCTGGTTAGCAAGTAATCTCGCTTTCTGCTAAGTTTCATTTATACAGTTGTAATTTCATTTGTTAAGAGTATTGTGTGCGTATTTCATTTTCCAGCAGAAGATTAGTTGTTAGTTTCCTTTCATCGCAAATAGTTGAATTCCGTAGAACTGTATTCAAATTCTGTAGATTTGAATTGCATTTTCGTAGAATAGTCACTAAACTAAGCAACCCCCAACAGACCGAATAGATAACTGGTTCCCCTAGACTCCATTGCATACTACCTAGGACACAACCCTGGTTTAGAATGACACTGACATAAATTATGTCAATTAAATGATTGGAAGAATACAATGACCCATCATTTTTGGCGCCGTTGCTAGGTAAATAACCATAAGCACCATCGTTTTTATTCCATATGCTATGGGTGTTAATGGAGTGCATATAGGAAACCAATAGTTGTCTTAGACCTCGTTTTGAAAAGAACCAACCTTGATGCATAGGTCGCGAGATAACCAAGGGAGATATATAGCACATAATATTTAGCAAATCTCTCTAGACACTTCACAAGGAAGAAACACTGAGAGTGATACAGATTGCAACCCAACGCCTAGGACCTCTTCTGAGCATTTTGTATCCTCTTCACACCACTCGGTAATGGGGGACCTTGGGAATGTTGAAGACCAACCTTTAGGGCGAACCTTTACATATCCCATTAGTGGATGAGGATGCACCCATGAAAAACATCTCACCATCCATCCTCCCCATCTTTTGAGGAATGACCAAAGAAGACCCTGATCAGTTTCTGTTTGAATTTAAAATCCTGTGCCAGACATATGATTACCGAACTGACAATCAAAAACTCAAATTGTTTCCTTCCACTCTCAAAGATTCTGCTATGAGATGGTTTATGGGGTTACCATCTAACTCCATTAATTCCTGGGAAGCCATGGAAATATCCTTCCTGGATAAGTACCAAGACTATTGTAGGGGAAGGGATAGGAAGGAAGAGTTCTTCCAAATACAGAAAAAGGAAGATGAGAATCTAGAGGATTATCGGGATAGATTCCTCTTTCTCCACAAACGCAGTGGGTACGAGTTACATGTAGACATCACTAAGACAATCTTCCTTAAAGGACTGGATGAGGAAACCAAGGATTCCCTCCATCTCATGGGAGGAGGAGATGTGCCTAAACTCACCATGGACCAAATCACTGAGCTATGTAGAAGATACTGTAGAACGTGTGGAGGAATACAAAGGAAACAAACATCCAAGTCTTTGGGTACCTCTGAACTTCTGGAAGAAATGGAAAACATGAAAACAGACATTCTGCTGCAATTAACATCCACCATAGATGGAATCAAGGCAAAAGCCACCCCTGCCAAAGAACCATTGGACATGTATTGCCCTAAGTGTCGGAAGAGACACCCCTTGAGAGAATGTCCTTTGGATGTCACAGACATGTGCTTAATCTGTGAAGTTACTGACCATGACACTAAGCATTGCACATTTTTATCACAGTTAAAGGGAGGTTTGAATGCCATCTCTTAAACAAGTGTTGAATTAAACTTTGTCCAAAGACCAAACAATCAGGGTGGGTTCCCATCTAGACCGACTCAGAATCCCTTGAGGATGTCATGGCCAAATCAAGCCTCTCAGTCTTCTTGGGGACAACCTGAGTGGGAAAACTCAAACTGGATGACTTATCCATATCCACCACCCTGGACAAATCCCTACACTCAGCCGGGTTGGTCACCACCACCTGCAGCCAATCCTTGGCACAACCAGCAGTGGGGTCCTCAACAAAATTTTAGCCAAAATCAGTCCTAGGCACCACCGCAAAACGGTAATCAACAATGTAGGTTCCAACAACCACAACAAGCTTTAATGCCTCCACCTCAAACCTACCAACATCAAGGACAAGTAACACAAACACAACTTCCGGATCAGCCAGTATCCAATCCGAAAAATCAACAGACAACTTCAATTAATGACATAGACTTAGGTAACACCATGTTGGTTAACCCTATTAGTTATTTACAACTGCGATCTGGAAAAATATTGAACCCTCCTATTGTCATCACAGAACTTCCTGTTGATTTCGATAAAGAAGAAAACCTTGAGGGTAATATTGGTTCTTCACCAATACAAGATACACCAGATGATCAAATACCCAAATAGAATACCACCCCTTTTCCTAAGCGATTACAGGATACTCGAACTGCAGATGAAACAAAACTAGTTCAAGAATTGAAAAAAGTACATATTGAGGTCCCACTACTGCGAGCAATAAGGGACATCCCTGAACTAAACCAAACCATTAGAAACGAGTGTATAAAAACACTAGGAAGGAAAAAGAAATACCTGAAGACTGTTAGAGTTGAAGGGAATTTGGCTGATTTAGTTGTTGGCACCCTTATCTCACCAAAATATGGGGATCCTGGGAGTCCTGTCATTGCTATTTGTATAAACAACCAGTCAATATCTAATGTTTTGGTAGATCTTGGTGTTGCTATTAATGTCATCACAACAGAAATGTTTAATCTGTTATCCTTAACAGGACTTCAACCGACCAACACTGTTCTACAGTTAGCAGATCAATCCATTGATGTACCTAATGGTGTGGTTGAAGATATAATGGTCACTGTTGAATCATGGGAGTACCCAGTTGATTTCATGGTTTTACAGCCTAAAGCTTGGAAGTTGGGATATCCAGTCATCTTGGGAAGACCCTGGTTGGCTACGGTTGCTGCATACATTGACTGTAGGTCAGGAAACATGACAATTCTAAATGGGTAGAAATCCAAACACATTTCATTATACCCTCCTGCCCAACCTTATACGAACAATTGTGACCAGGTATGGGTGGATTCTTTGGATGCTAACTCTTTGAGTTCTTCTTTTCTAGCCACTATTGCAGTACACAATCATATGGCGGAAGCTGTGGAGTCATATACACTGACTGATTCTAAGGACTCTGCGACTACCGAAATCAGCACTATTGCTACAGAATCCGAAACTCCATCATTAGACATATCTTCAGCTATTTCTCTAGTAGACATTACCTCTGCTGAGTCTGGTAGGAAAATCTATGCTTATAATTCTAAATATTTAGTTCCTGATTTCTATTGTCCTTTAACTAAGATTTTGTCTTTTGACAACATACCCATCTGCACATGCTTCAGCCCCATGTTTTCCCATTGAATTCTTTTATCACTAGTATAGCTTGCTCTTGTGAATGATACCAAGCAGGTGCTTGTCAGTATGGGAAGAGAGTTGACCATAGGTAACGATTTGGAAGTCAATCAAGAAGCTAGGGTGCTTGAGGTTCTGAAGAAACATTCCCATGCTTTTGCTTGGGATTACACTGATATGAAAGGAATTCATCCTAGCATCTGTACACATCATATTTACACTGATGACGTCAAACCTATAAGGCAGCTGCAATGAAGAATCAATCCAACATTGAGAGACATAGTCAAAAGTGAGATCGAAAAACTCCTAAAGGTAGGTTTCATCTATCCTATATCTGATAGTCAGTGGGTCTCCCCATTAGTTATTGTTCCCAAGAAGAATGGTAAGTGGCAAATATGTGTTGATTACAGGGAACTTAACAAAGCCACCAAGAAGGATTATTTTCCCCTGCCTTTCATTGACCAAGTCCTGGACAATTTGGTTGGTAAGAAATATTTGTATTTCTTGGATGGGTTTAGTGGGAATAATCAAATTAGTATTACCCCTGCTGATCAAGATAAGACTACTTTTATGTGCCCTTGGGGTACATTCGCTTACCGAGTCTTACCTTTTGGGCTTTGTAATGCCCCTACTACATTTCAGCGGGCAGTTTTGGCCATTTTTGAAGATCTTGCTAATGACTGTGTTGAGGTTTACATGGATGATTTCACTATCCATGGATCCACTTTTGAAGAATCTTTTAATAACCTTGAGAAAGTAATCAGTCAATGTGAAAAACACCAACTATCTCTGAGTCATGAAAAATGTCTAATGATGGTTGATCAAGGAATTGTCTTAGGTCACCATGTTTCAGCCCAAGGTATACAAGTGGACCCCAAAAAGATATCAGTCATCACCCAATTACCTACACTAACTAATCAGACTGACATCAAAAGTTTCCTTTGTCATGTAGGTTATTACTCCCGCATTTTATCAAAATTGTCGCACCTATGTTCTCACTGCTAACCAAATATTGTGTTTTTGAATGGTCTCCTCAGTGTCAACAAGCATTTGATTCTATCAAAGAAAAGTTGATGATGGCCCCTATCTTACAAGGCCCTGACTGGGGACAACCTTTCCATATCCGCACTGATGCTTCTAATATAGCCATGGGCGCTATCCTTGGACAAAAAGACTCAGAAGATCATATGTATGCAATTTATTTTATCAGCAAAAATTTGACTCCTACGGAAAGGAATTACACTACTACAGAAAAATAATTCTTGGTTGTTGTCTATGCTTTGAATAAATTTCATCATTACATCACTGGATATAAAATTTTTGTTTACATTGACCACTCTGCCATTCGATATTTGATGAATAAACCAGTGGTTGGCGGAAGGCTTATTCGCTGGTTACTCTTGTTGCAAGAATTCAATCTCACCATTATAGATAAGCCTGGGAAATTTAACGTTGTTGCTGATTTTATTTCTAGATTAAATATTTCAGGAGATGACGAAGTAGTTTAGGACTAATTTCCCGATGAACATTTGTTTGCTATCTCGACTAAGACTCCTTGGTTCGCTGATCTTGTGAATTATTTAACAATAGGGAATTTTCCTGCCTATTTTACTCATAAGGAAAGAAGGTGATTGGTTAAAAATAGTGCAACATATAAATGGTGTAACGAATTCTTATTTAAATGTTTTCTTGACATGGTTCTTCGTAGGTGTGTTCGAGAGGATGAGGTACACGACATACTGCGAGCTTGTCATTATGAGCCAGGAGGTGGACATTATTCAATGAAATGAACAATTCACAAGATCCTTAGAGCGGGGGTACTATTGGCCTTCCCTCCATAGGACTGTCAAAAAGTATGTGTGGCAGTGTGATGCATGCCAACGAATGGGAAAACCTACACTTTCTACGGAAATACCCCTGAATCCTCAGCTAGTTTTAGGACCATTTGAGAAATGGGGGATTGAATTTTTTGGACCATTTGATCCTCCATCTTTCGGGAAGGAGTATCTCTTGGTATGCACAGACTACGTCACCAAATGGGCTGAAGTTCAAGCATTGGCATCTGCCAACGAGGATGTTGTTGCTGATTTTTTGTACAATCAGATATTGCTATGATTTGGAGCACCAAGGGCTATTGTATCTGATCAAGGTCCTCAATTTGTTTCAAATATGATTGAATCTTTCTTGGAAATCTACAGAATTAGGCACCGGAAATCGTCACCATATCACCCCCAATCCAATGGGCAAGTGGAGGTAACCAATCGAGAACTTGAGAATATTCTAACTAAGGTGGTCAATGCTGATAGAAATAATTGGGTACCAAAGCTTCCTGAGGCCGTCTGGGCCTACAACACGACTTGGAAAACAACTACTAGTTTTTCTCCCTATGAGCTGGTCTTTGGGAAGAAACCATTGTTACCTTTTGAGTTTGAATTGCGCACCTGGCGAACAATATTGGAAGTTGGGATCGATTTGGATGAAGCACAATGCAAACGAGTGCTACAGCTGAATGAATTAGATGAGATGCGGATGGAGGCACAATAGCAGACAGAAATTCTACAACATCAGTGAAAAACATGGCATGATGCTCACATAAAAAAAAGGACATTTCATAAGGGAAATGGGTTTTACTCTTTGATTCCCGCTATCAGCAGTTTAAAGGCAAGCTACGTACACGTTGGTTGGGTCCCTATCAGGTAAATCAAGTGTTTGATAATGGCTCTGTTTGGTTGATACCTATTGATGGAGACAAATGAACTCTTTTGGTGAATGGACATAGGCTCGGATTTATCACCAACCGCTGGATAAGAAGACTTTCACCGATGACATTCTGCTACGCATAGACATGCATGCTGAGGAGGCTCTTTGCCTCTCGAGCATGGAGTAATCAATATCTTGCAAATTCAATAAAGGAAGATGATCCTTCATTCGATCTTCTTCCCTTAGTTAGCAATTTTTCTTGTTGTTTTTTCCAATAAATGCAAGAATTTTCATTATTTTTACAGCTACTAATCATGCTTCATCTCGAATTGCAGGGCGTAGGAATCTATGGATATCGGCCGACTAAACGTGGCATGGGTAAGTGCATTCTAACTTGCTAACAATATTTCCATGCAAAACATTTCTCCATGTACACATTTGTCATCATTGCACCATCATGAAATGAATGCTATATTTATTTCAGATCTCTTTCCAAATCTAGTTCTATGGATGACGACACAATAGGAGTAATGGCTCATAATCACTGCATGCCTTAAATGTGTTGCATTCTTCAAAGCCAGGATGGGTGGTGCTCGCTCCTCAATAGTGGGATATATGCCGCCGTAAAAATCTTAAACTCACATGAGTGGCCGGTCTCATTCACTATTTTTCCACCGCCACCTTCACTCGATTTTGCGCCACCCAAGGAATATGGTGTAATTTGAAATTTAATGCTTCTACACCTGCTTCTTGCCGTTGTTGTATGCACATCAAGCACGATTGGTTTTATTAGTCACTAAATAGGGAGTGGGAGATACGCTATGTTTTGGTTTTTTCTGCTACCCGGTATTACTCACCTTCGGCTTCAGCATGGGACCACGAAAGACATCAGAAATTGATTCACTGGACGCCTTACTCCGGAATGCCGCGCTTTCACAGGTATTTCATGATTTTGGATGGTTGGATTTCATTCGCCAATTTGAAGGTTTCGATGAAGGCATTGTGGAAGAATTTTTGAACAATTTTGAGTCCACTTGTTCACAAGTTGGAGGAAGGCGGGTTGAGATTACCAGTCAGGTCATTTATGACCTATCTGGCCTGCCAGACTTTGGTTTGAAGGTTATGATGAATGCTCCTCTACAAAGCCTTATTGTTTTGTTTCACGATGAAGGGGAAGCATTCCCTGAAGTCATCCTGACTCCATTGGGTGTCCAGAAGGGTGTTAAGCAGACAAGTCTACCTAGAATATGGAGTGAAATAGTGAAGTGGGTCAACCGGTATTTAATATGCGATGGTCAAGCCTCTGTTCTGGGTGGTGATGCACTTAAAATGCTAATTCACCTTAAGAAGGGACGTGTCAACCAAGCCCTTCCGGTAAATCTTCCTGAATACCTCACGGACTCCATTATTAAAGTTTTCCAGAAGTACCGGTCTGGTGGAGGAAAGTCTGTAATTAGACACCCGGGGTTGATTCATTTATTGTGCTCACACCAGGTCTTCTTTAGACCAAAGCGGAGGCTCGAGAGACATGCTGGTGGCGAAGGGTCCAGACCAAAGCAATTGAAATCTGGTCTCTCTTCTGCACCCCAGTCTACCCTTGCACCGGGTTCTTACCCTTCGCACAACCAAGCAGAGGCAGTTGATGTTCCTGAGCATGCAGACAGATTTTATACTCCCAAGGGTCCATCCCCTTCCACTTTCGACTCAAAAGGAAAGTACGCCATGGTTCCGTCTTCTTCCATGCACCTATGATCTCAGCGGCTCAGTTCATTTTTACAGTCTGGCGGTTCCCAATCAGAGACTTTTCCTGATGATACTGCCCCCATTCAGGAAGAACAACATGAGGAGGATCACCTGGCCGTTGTGGCACCTACTATTCCTACATCTACGGAAATTCACCCTGTGGTTCCTGAAGTTCTTGGCACCCAAGCTGCATCTTCTCACAACTATTTGGAGGAAATCACGCTACTGAAATCTCAACTACAAGGTATGGAAGAAACAAACCTTTTACTACAAACTGAATTTACACAACAAACAGTAGAGAAGGTTCGGGAAATTGCTGCCCTACAACTTGAAGTAAGTAGTTTGAAGCGTCAGCGTGATAAGAGTCTTAACATCTTGGATAGATTCCATCAGTTATCCCTTCAGGAAAGGGAATTGAGGAAGGAAAATCAAAAATTAAAAAAGGAAATGGAATCTATACAAGAGGAAAAGTAAAAAGTAACATCTATTTTAGACTTTGTCTATTCTTTGGCCCTCAAGCTTCTGTCCTATAGGAAACCCTCTCGAGTCTATAGCATATTCATCCAAGAACAATTTTATTCCTGGCATTTATTCCAATTGTGTTGTCAAGCTCCTCATGAAATTCCCAATGGCACTAGTTTCTTATCAGTTTACAAGTGCAGTACTCCTGAGATTCAAAATTTCCTTTGTGAATTCTACCTTCATAACATGATAGTTACCAATGTGCCTGATTTCTTAATCAATTTATTTGTGGGTGATTTCCAAATCAAGGCCTTTCAGTATGCATTACGCAATCAGATCATCTAGTGTCAGCAAAAAAACATTTCAATCACATCGCTCAGTCCATTGGATTCCACATCCGGCCAACTCATCACACTGATGTAGCCCTGCGGAAAAAATTTTGCTCACTTTATTATCAGGCAGGAGTCGGGGTAAAAAATTCCCAGATTTTACTTCAATGTGTCATTGATTTTGAAAATTACAGTCAGGAGAACTTTGGGACAACTTGGTAGGCTTGTGATAGGAGTTGGGATACTCTGAGTCTGCCCTTGAAACGCAGGGAGGTTCTCTCTCCCCAAAACTTGAGCTAGAGCATGTGCAGGGGTGATGCCCTCATCACCATTATCAAATAGACCACAGAGCAAACTAGCCAGCAATACAATGATGAATGGGAAGGCCTCCAAGTACGTCCACAACTCCTTTTGAGCCCTCTCACTACCTGGCATAACAATGCGGCCTAGTCAAATGACAGTTTCACAACATGGGTTGAAATTACCTCCAACACTCAAGGCTGCAAGAACACCACAAAACAATATGCTGATCAATTTGAAGAATATGACATGGTTGAATAGCTTGGTAGGCAGGCAGGATGAAGATAAGTTGCATAGGGACATGTAACAGGTAAAGTCAGGGGGAAAATGATGAGTGCATTGTTTGGCTCATTGATATCATTTCTTCAAGCTGAAAATACTCTTTTTGATATGACTTATTAATACATGGGGATGTTTTGTGTAGTTATATCTTAGTAGGTTTGATGCATTTTCCTTGCTATAGTTAATGAAAACCGATTATCACATGAACCTCCTACTAACTATCTTTGTGAGATCAAACGTGATGATGTGTGCAGGAAATGATGGATATTGTTGGTAGTTATGGAGCCCGAGTTCGGAGCATGCGGCAGGAGACTGTTTCCACCAAGTTGACCTATTAGTTTGGGCTTGTTCCTAACTTCCCGTAGAACTTTATGTGTTTTAATTAGTATTTGGTGGACAGTGTTTAATGCCACCTGATATGGCGAGTCTTGTAACTAACAGTATCTATATGAAGACTTCGTCTTCAGAACTTGGTAGTACTACTTTTGATATACTGAAAGAGATTATCTGCATCCAGTTTTGGATATTTTTCATTGTCTATGTTATGAAACTTATTCTGAGTTAATGAAAGCCACGATGTTTTGAGAATCAAAGGTTGTTAATCCCTCTATCCCTAGGAAAATCAAGGGCCCACTCGACCAAGGAGATAAGAGGTTATTTTGAGTTCATTTATACATATAGTTCTTTGATTGGATTTACTGCAATTGTTGTTTGAGAATCTTACATTCGTGCTTTGATTAACTATATCTATTTTCTTCATTACTGCTAATAGACGCTTTTGTTATGCAAATCTGGTTAGCAAGTAATCTCACTTTCTGCTAAGTTTCATTTATACAGTTGTAATTTCATTTGTTAAGAGTAGTGTGTGCGTATTTCATTTTCTAGCAGAAGATTAGTTGTTAGTTTCCTTTCATCGCAAATAGTTGAATTCCGTAGAACTGTATTTAAATTCCGTAGATTTGAATTGCATTTCCGTAGAATAGTCATTAAACTAAGCAACCCCCAACAGACCCAACAGATAACTAGTTCCCCTAGACTCCATTGCATACTGCCTAGGACACAACGTTGGTTTAGAATGACACTGACAGAAATTATGTCAGTTAAATGATTGGAAGAATACAACGACCCATCAACAGTAAGCTTGTTGGCATGTGTATAATTGCAGACATTAGAGGGCAAAAAAATGACTTCATTTGCTCAAAGATGAAGCCTAAGGAGGCCTCACACCAAGTACAAGTAAGGATGCATGATTCCGAGGTAGAAGGAGATGTTTGGGTTGAAAATCCAAAGGAATGTGAGGGTACTACATGGCACAAAGGTATGATGGGTAGCCCCAAGCATTTTTTTTCAATTATGTTGCTTCCTTACATAAGGAAATCCATGAGCTCGATGAATGGTATGATTTTCCTTACATTTATGATTTTTCCTTTCCATATGTGAATGATGAGGTGGAGATAAGGTGATGTAATCATGCACATATTATCATATGGTATAAAGATGTAAGTAACCAATTGTTTGCATTGACTAGTGCTTATGAGATGATTAAGATGGATATTCTATTCATCCTATATGATGATAAAATTATTATTTTATTGTTGAGATATCAAGGGGAAGGTGTGAGCATCATCTATGCATGTTTGAATTGGAAACCAAGAGGAATATGTGTATGCTTAATGTTCACACTGTTGTAATGTACTTTTTTGGTTTATTTGAGGACATGTTAGCATGCTTACAAAAGGATTTAGTCACATGGTACACTAATTTTCAATTTGGAGCATCATTGGTACATGTTACAGGTTCTTCTTTGGACCATTTAGCACTTCTTTTACATTGGGAGCAGTGAAGAGGAAGGTATGGTGTTGAGTTGTCATGTTATGTTCTGAGAAAAAAAGATAAGCATGTTTTATTTTCAGCCATGATAGTGAGAAGTACCACATTTGTCATGAGATTCACTTTGGATCAGTCTATATCATGCATATGATTGAGTTTCAACATTTTTTTTCTTGGGAACGATGTATCGAGTGTTTTGAAGATGAATAATGGATCACATGGACCACATTTTGCATGGTAAGAGTTTCATTTCCAGATAAGCATATGGATAGTCTTCAGTTTGTTATTGTTGGGAATGGAATTTCAATTGCATGAGGGCCTATGTCATTCACTAGATTGTTGCTCATTCATGTGCGGAAAAGAATTCAAAAATATGATAGTTTTTGTCCTCTCATTTTTATGGAAGATATATTTATGACCGGCTCTACTATCACTTTCATCATTCAGATGTTTCACATGCAGTTGATGATACAGGTGTTGGTACTTGATTTTGACTCATGGGTGACTATTTGGGGGTGGAAACTAGCCACTCCAATTCTGATTTTTGGAGATTACAACAAAATTTGGGGCCACATAATAGAGTTTGGGGGCAGCCCATACGTGGAGGAGTCTTACATGCCATGGAGACACATTGGAAAAGTGTTCTTAAACACTTATTTTTCTAATTTGTTTGCTTCATGTGCAGGTTTGAAGAAGAAATTACAACAGACTACACTCTTAACTCTTAGGAGAATGAAGCGATCCAAGATATTGCAAATGCTACTTCACTTGAGTGGCATGGGAGCACGGTTTTTGGAGTACCACACTTTTGGACACGAACACATGAACTTGTTATTGCTTGAGGGCAAGCAATCTTGGGAAGGGAGGACTGTAATGTCCCCATTTTTTGAAGACCCTTAGCCCATCATTCCCCATGGGCTTTAGGGATATTGCAAGGGGAAAATTATATTAAATCATAAGATAATATTGCGTGGAGAGTGATTTTAATCATTTGACATTATAAAACAATATTTATTTAATTATTTAATAATTATGGAGCAAGTAATGTATTTAATTATTTAATTAAATTCCCAAAATGTAAATTAGAAAGAGGAATTAATTAAATAATATTTAGGTGGATTTTAAATATTAAAATCACCCTTTGAAAAGGGGATGCCACACCTAGGGAAAATTAACTGCTTTTATTTAATAATTTCCCTCTCCTAGGGATTTCGAGTTTTGTGTCTCCTTGCTTATAAAAAGAGTGTCAAGATCATTGTTAGACTCATGTTATGATGAGATTTATTTGATACTCCACGCTTAGAGTTGGGATGCATGCCCATTAATGCTCTCTCTCTCTCTCTCGCGTGGGAAGTTACTGAGTTGATTTTGATCAATTGAAGTATTCTCTCTTGTTCCATTTGTTAAGTTCTCTTGTGTTGAAGTATGTTCTTTGCATGATTCATACTTGTTAAAAGTGGCGACTTGCTTTGGGATGTGGCACATTTGTTTGATGAGGATATTTGAATGATTAGTGGTGATTTTTGATGTCTTTATGGTTGGAATTTAATGTTGTAATTATTCCAACTATGGAGACTTGATATGGGTCTTATTTTGGCATGTTTTAAGGGTAAATCATCTATAATCAAGATCTGATCTTTGTTGGCTTATTTTTGCTAAGTTTGGGCTGCTATTTTGAGTGTATTGAAGGGTTATTAAGTGTCAGAAATCATTTATGTAATTTATTCTAACCCTAACGACTGGTTTGGGGATTTTGGGGGCTGTTTTGGAGGGGTTTCGGTTATCATAAAATTTGGATCTTTAGTTATTTGGAAAGATCTTAATTTATAGAATTATCTGCATTTTATTTGAAGGGAAAATATGGAATATTGAAGGAGTTATGAATTTTAGAAGATTTTAGTTGTTTGGCAGTTATTTGGTTGCTAACAATTAAATATTAATTTCAGATCTACAGTTTGGGATCAATTTAATATTGAATGTGATTGTAGCAATTAGGAGAAATAAGGAGAAGGTGATTCTATAATTTTTGGAGTAGATTTGGTTCCCTAAATATGTTGTGCAAACTACCTTTTAGGGAAAAATTAGGGTTTCATGTTGGCTGTGTAAAATCTGATTTTTGCATATTATTCTTCATATTTTGTGGTCTAATATCCAAAATTTCAGCTCATTTGGACTTCTCTAGCCAAAGATATGAATTGTTGAAAATTGCAGCAGTTGGGGTTTAAAAATTAATTATTTTACAGTAGTGTGTGATCAAATTTACATTATTTCCTAGCTTGTCCTAGACATGGACATTACATATGCTTAGGTTGATCCCCTGTGGGGATCCCCTGGTGCAACACACACCACAAAAAATGAGATTTTTTGGGCTCGATAAAAAACCTCCAAACTCTTTCAAACCGACCTTTCCAAACAAAATCCTGGAAGGCAATAATCTAGCGGTGATTAAGTGAGTTGATGGGAACTGACTACAGGGCGAGCAGAGAGTAACCCAGGTTGGGTTTGTAATGGTAGAGTGAAGTAGAAGAAGGCCAATTCCATTCACACCACCATGGAATGGCATAAGCGATGCCAATTTTGTGAATAAATTCATCAGGTATGCAAACAATGATTTTCATGATTGTTTCAGCATCATGATGTTGAAGGTCAAGTTTAATAACAAGGGTACCCCATGAAATCCAAGATCTAGAGTGTTTGTAAAATAAATCACTCACCACTTTGATACTTTTTTCTAAAAATCCTAATGGATTTAGCCCATGAAGCCAGAGCAAAGAGGGGCATCATGGAAAGTAAAAATAAATGACCACAAAAGAGAGTAAGAGTTAATAGATAAACTAGATTTGAATACATCCCCCTTCCAAATTATGCGTGATTTAAGAAACTCCTAGGATTTCCAAATACTTTGAGCAATGAAAGTACCCCCAATTTTAACATAAACATGGCAGAGAAGAAGGGATTGGAAGTTGGGACCTTTCTAAGCTTGTCTACCCAAAGGAGAAACTTGACAAATGCAATGTCAAAGTAAAATATTCTAGGCTTCATTATCTTCTAGGCTACACATTAACCATTTGACAGATAGAGCTTGACCTTGAAGTTTAATGCCAAGCAACACAAAGCCACCAACATCTTTGAGTCTGCAACAAATTTCTCAGGAAACCCTGTGAAACCCCTTGTGACCTTCAGAATTAGCCCAAAGAAAATCCCTTAGAAGTTTCTCAAGAATGGCATAGGCAACTTTGGAAGGATCCCAACAAGAAGAATAATAGATATGGGCAATCGCTAACACCTTGGAACAAATCTGAAATTTGTCTGCCAGAGAAAGTGGTTTGGTAATCCAATAAGAGATTTTGAGCTCCACCTGTTGAACAACATAGCTCCAAAGTTGTGCAGAAGTAGCCTAGAAGGCAAAGAGAATGCCAAGGAATTTGAATTACGTGCCTAGATGGATCCAACTTCATTACAGACCTTTCAACTAGGGAGGAATAGGGGATTGGGACTACCGATAACATTGGGTTTTATTCCATTAAGTAGAAGAACTAGAAGCCAAGCAGAAAGTGTCAAGATAGGTCAAAGAAGTTTCAATAAATTGTTCCTCCTTAAGGAGAGTGATAAAAGATTCATCTGCAAAGTGGCCATTGATGAGTTGTTGATTAATGGATGATAACAAAATCCCCTTAATCAAAGCTTGAGAAGCACTCTGGGCTAACAGGTAGCTAAAAACTTCAGCTGCCAACACGTAAAGAGAGGGGGATAAAGGACACCCTTGACAAATGTATCTGAACAAACCAAAATGGGAAGATTCAGCTCCATTGACAGTAATGCAAGCTTCAACATTGTTAAAAAGCATCTGCACAGTATGGACAAATCTCAGCCCAAATCCAATAGCTTGAAGCATAACCAGAATGAAAGACTAGTCAATCTGGTCATAGGATTTGGCATAATCAATTTTAATAAATAAGGCCTTCTGATTTGAGAGATGTGCCCATTCCATTCCTTCCCAAACAACAATGATGTTGTCTAGAATGTATCTGTGTTTAATGAGCCCAGTATGCTCGCTCCGAACAACAAGATGAAGGAGATTGGTAATCATGTTAGATAAAGCCTTAACAATGATTTTATAAGACATACTGAGCAGTGTGATAGGTCTCCCGTTTGAAATTTTCTCAGATTCTCCAGACTTGGGGATAAACTCGATGTTACCTTGGTTTATTAGCTCACCCATAGAGTTGGAAGCTAAGGATTTGAGGTAGACATTATGCAGATTTATTCCCACAGTATCCTAAATGGTTTGATAGAATACAGAGGGGAAGCCATCAATACCTGGAGCTTTATCAGGGGCCATTTGAAAGGTTGCCTCCTTAAGATCAACAAGAGACATAGATCTATCACACGTAACTCATTTAGAATGAGTGAATTTGTAGGACACAACTTGCAGACATTTAGGAAGAGCCTCTTCCCTAGCAAGGGTGACAGGTTGGGAGGAAAAAACTCCATGATAATGATGGACACACGCTTGGATAATGTCTGGTAAAGAAGTGTGCCAAACATTTTCCAGGTCCGGTAAAGAAGTGTGCCAAACATTTCCTTGGAAAATATCTTTGATATGCATGGCTTAATCCTTAGCTCGGAGCATAGCAAAAAACTCTTTGGAAGCTCTGTCTCCAATTTTGAGCCAATGCAAACGAACACAAAGTAAAGCACCCCTAGCTTTGTAAGCTTCCTCAACTTTAAGTTTGTGTCTCCAATGGGAAGCCTAGAGCTATAAATTTTGATTTAAAGGAGAGGCATTAAGCTCTTGTCAGATTCGTTGAAACTCGCGATATGAAGCCTCGTGCACAACATGTTGAAAGAGAGAAACTTGTTTTCCATATATGTGGAGGAAGGTGCGTGTCCCTTTTATGATGTCATTCCACCAAGAAATCCAGCCCTCCCGACTAGCAAGACGAGGCACTAAGTCCCAAATGCGTTGAATGTGTGCCACAGTCCGAGCATGCTTTAGGTGCGTAGTATTAAGATAAGACTGAGAATTGACTTTGCATTTTTAATAGAAGAAATCCAAGCAATATCAAAGAAAATGGCAGAATGATCATAAATAAGAGCAGTGTCAACAACATCAATAGGGTTGCTAAGATTAGGAGAAAGAAAGAAGAATTCTTGACTTGGCATCAGTACACGGTCCAAATGCTAGACAATTTGATCCTGCTCCTATCAAAAGATGGACTAGGTGAACCGAGAAGAGAAAGAGCTATCTTTAAAAGGGATATGAGGATCAAACAATCTGAGCTTGTGCCTCAAATAGAATCAAACCTCTCTCTCTCTCTCTCTTGCACACCAACACATATGATAAGACTGAGAATTGACTTTGCATTTTTAATAGAGGAAATCCAAGCAATATCAAAGAAAATGGCAGAATGATCATAAATAAGAGCAGTGTCAACAACATCAATAGGGTTGCTAAGATTAGGAGTAAGATAGAAGAAGTCTTGACTTGGCATCAGTACACGGTCCAAATGCTAGACAATTTGATCTTGCTCCTATCAAAAGATGGACTAGGTGAATCGAGAAGAGGAAGAGCTATCTTTAAAAGGGATATTAGGATCAAACAATCTGAGCTTGTGCCTCAAATAGAATCAGACCTCTCTCTCTCTCTCTCTCTCCTACACACCAACACATATGTAAGTGACTGACCTTGTCTCTTATGGGAAGTCAACCATATTAAAGTCACCACAGAAAATCCACAAAGCATTAGGTAAGGAGTCCGCAAACCATCGCCAAAATAGAGCTCACTCAATAACATCATTGGATGCATAAATATTGGCAAGCCCGAGGATGTGTCTTTCAAAATAAAAAAGAGTCTAAACCACTCGGTGGGTGGGGTCAGAGCCCCAAGAAATCAATGTTGTGTAAGGTCAGGGGTAATCAATGTCACGTCCCCTCCACATCCAGGGTCATGATTGGACGTGTGGTAAACAACATGGGGCAAGATAGTGCAAGCAAAAGATTGGAGTAAAAATCTTGCAAGTTTAACTTCTTGTAGACAGAGAACACACATATGATGAAAATGGAGACAATTGTCCCTAAGTAGGTACCTTTGGGTGGGATCAGTAAGGTGACGTATGTTCCGAGAGTACACAATCTTTGGACAAAATCGAGGTACATAGATCCCTCATCATCAAGATTGGAGAGGGTTGAAAATTGGTTGTGAGACGAAGTGACTTGGGCAACATCTACCATTGATCATGGTTTACGTTTTTCTTTCACGAATTCACCATCTTCTGTGGAGGTAGGGCTATGAGAATGACTAAGGCGAGCTTTTCCAGCAAAAGACAAATGGTTATCTTCCATGAATGGTACTTTTGGTAACTTGAGGGGCAAAGAAACCAAGGAAGGGGGAGATTTCGAGGTATCAATTGCCGAGGCGGATAACAGAGAGCGAGATGGGGTCAAAGCACCCGTGGGCACTTGAGGCATAACTTGTTTGACTAGAGCGATAAAAGAATTGACACCATTAACGCTAATTGGCCGATAAGAGGAAGCTGAGGGTTTTGTAGGGCCACGACTGACACCCTTTTTGCTAGTTACCATGGTCTAGCCATCCCTAGAAGAAGGGGCTTTGAACTCTTCTTGTGACAAAGGGCGAGATTCGGCCATGAGAAGACATTCATGAATCATGTGGTCAGACACTTGGCAGTGGAATCAAGTATTAGGCAAGTTGATGTAAAGCACTCATTGAGAAAAATGGGTTTCCCTAACTTGTATTTCAATGGTGTCTTTTAGGTCTTTGGATAATTACACTTCAACGCAAACATGCTTTTGAGGGTGGGCATTGACAAAATTGGGTTGTTCTAAACAAATAAGTTGACCCAAGTGTTTGATCAAATGTTCAACAAATCCCCACAAGGGGAGAGGGAGCCCATGAAATACCACACAAACTGGGATTTAAAGCTTGGCTTGCTCTGAAACTTGGAAGTCCCTAGTCCAATGAGAGAACACCACCAGTGTGTTTCGAATAAACCACGTGCCATGGTTGGCAATGGCTTTGCAATGCTCAATGTTATTGAAACAGAACAAGAAAAAACCCTTGGCGAGGTTTTGCAGTCCCTCGAGCTTGACACCATGATGTTACCAGCGGTTGTGAACCCATTGTTTCAACATGCTTTCAATGGGGACTCAGACAATAAAGTACCCAACAAGGGTAAACGATTCGATCTAATTACAAGCTTGATCAAATTCTGGTAAATTTAGCACAACATCAGGGAAAGGAGTCTCGGAGTTAGAATGATTACCTCGTTGAAGACCTTCGTGACAAATTTCCTCGCTTTCTTGGGAGCCAAGTGTTCCATCAACCAAACCTGCATCAATAAATGGAGGTGATGAGAGGGAAGCCATAAATATAGGTGTAACTATGCGAGTAAATCAAAAACCCTGCCAAAATCTCAAGAAAATGGCGGTATAACAACAAGCCAATACGGGCAACAACAAGCATGTACCTACACAAGCAGAGCCGTCGTATCAAACCCTAGCTATCTATCATTCTAAATTGTAGGCCGATTTTTTTTTCTTTTAAAGATATTTTCAAACAAAGGCAATAATATTTTTGTTTAGAAAAGAATATCATAAAATGCTAATAGTGATTAATTCTCCATTATATAATAATTCTCTATCTTCAAAACAGCTTACACCCTTTAATTACCAGTGTAATATGATCGAACACAATTAAATATGATAATTATTATACTTAAAAAATAAGAAAATCAGAGTAAAACAAATATTAATGTAAAACGATTAACATCTATTAAATAAAATTAAACAAGTTAAATTTTAGGGACGATAGAAACCACTTCGTGGCACTAGTTTTTAATGTAAGCCATCTTTATTTTAATAAATATAAAATAAATTTCCAGTTGTAAGAATCTCTTGCAATCTCAACGTAGAGTCCAGAGCCGTATTTTTTTAAAATGTAAACCATCTATATTTTAATAACTTATAAAATGGATTTCCATTTTAAATATGTCTTTAGAATCTCGATCTGCTCCGCCATGATAGCCAAATTTTAGGCTAGATGTCTCTCTCGTGTTATAATTTCACATTTAATACGACATAACCGTTTGCTACCGCACAGGCAAGAGTTCAGACTATTCAGACATGGACCGGACGCTTTTAGGTATCTTCCCTGCAAAACCCATACTTCCAAGTTCCTAATCATTTTATACGGTGCTTGGGAAACCCATTTGTCCTTTTTGGTCTCATTTGCTTGTCCCCACGTGAAAAATAATTGGGCATGACAAACTACTTCTGTGATTGTATATCAAACTTGTCTACACGTGGAACATGTATGTAATAATCATCTCTGACGAAATGGGAATCAAGGAAGAGAAATAAATTTAAAGTGTGGTGGGTTCCAACTTTCAATTCGTGTATGCAAAATCAGCAAAAGGAAATCTTGTCATCATGGAATGGCTTTTCTGGGTTTCAACTGTGGTTTCAGCTGGTTTAGGAATTCTACTGCTACAACTAGCAATTGATATATGGTGGAAACCACTGCAAATCAAAAAGCATTTTGAAGCCCAAGGGATTCATGGTCCTCCTTATGAGTTACTCTATGGAAATGCTCCTGATATTGTCAGAATGGCCAACCAGGAGAGCTCTAAGCCTTTGCCACTCTCAGGTCACAACATAGTTCCTCGAGTTCTTCCTGCTTTTCATCAATGGGTGAAAAAATATGGTACTTTTGTTCTCCTTATTTGAAACTTTAAATTAAAGTTCAGTTCAAAAGCATTCCTGCTCATATTTCTTTTTTAACAAACATGGCTACTGTGGATGGATTAGTATAACTTGGATATTGACCTACCATTGGAGTAGTATACAAGAAGAAGCTAATCTAAATTTACCCAATTCATAAGTATGTATATTTATGTGCGATGCAGGCCATGATTATGTTTTTTGGTTTGGGACCAAACCCAGGCTTTTTGTTCCTCACCCTGAGCTTGTGAAGGAGATATTATCTAGCAAGTTTGGGCACTTTGAAAAAATTCCATATAAGCAAGCGGGACCCAAGGGCCTTGCAGGGCTAGAAGGGGAGAAATGGGCACAGCATAGAAGAATTCTTAACCCCGCTTTTCACATGGAAGTCTTGAAGGTAAAATCTTAAAATCCCGCAATCATGAGAATTTGATAGAAATAAGTTGTACATAAATTGAATGATATTGAATCATAAATCTTATGCTCAAAAGATTATTTCTCACATACTATTTGGTATTTATACACCCATTATGACATACTTTTAAGTTTCTTTTTCCCTTAAGCTCAAGAATCTGTGTGATAAGATTTTCAATTATACACAAAATGTCTGAGTGCTTCACTTTTATGCTAGTTGAGTCTTACAAAGATGAGGTAGTTTTGTATTTATTTATGAGATGCTTCTGCCATGAAATCACACCCTGTCCTGACGTTTATAGTGCATCTTCCATGTCAGGGCATGATTCCCTCAATTGCAGAGTCTGGCGCCAATATGTTCAGAGAATGGAGCAAATTAATATCTTCAGGTGCCAATGAATTTGATGTTTTGAAAGAGTTTTCTGTTCTTACATCAGACATTATTTCACGCACAGCATTTGGAAGCAGTTATGCAGAAGGGAATCACATTTTTGATTTACAGGCCCAACAACTCCTCTTCATATTTGAAAGATTTCGCAATGTTTATATTCCGGGTTCTAGGTATCATGTTTTAGCCTTATTCTGACCACAAGTTTTGTTTGTGCAAGTAATTGTTGTCAGGTGTTTCCTAGATACTTTTTGGGGGATGTTGAAACACGGGGGCATTTTCATTGCATTTTTCCATCATACATCATTTTGCAAGAAAATTACACAAATCACTATATAAAGTTAATCATTGATATTTCATATGGTTCTCACAAGGGATATTATTATTATTAACTCCACAAATCCTCTCATTCTCTCTCATTTCAATACTTGCCAATTTATAATTTGTTCACAAGTTTTCTAGAAGTAGTTACAATGCAATTACAGCTAATTAACTTTACTCCTCTGGGCTGTGATATCAACTTAATGACTGCCACATTGGAATCAGTAGCCTGACTCTCCAGTACTCACCCTTAGATGAGATCTCCAAATTATAGAATTCCAAAAACACATTAGCTGCATCAAAACCACCCCCCAAAACACGAACCCTGAAATGACAATGCCACACGATTTAATTGCTTCCCTGGAAACAATTCTAGAATGAGGCTCACTGCAATATTTATTAGGATCTCTTTAGCGACCAACAGTACCATATGCTGGTTACAAGACTATTGTAAAAGACTTTGGTGAGCATTGCAGTCAGCCACCCTAGAAAAATAACAGAAATCGCCATAGACCCAAATCCTGAATGCAATTTTGTAACGTTGGACAATACCCTTATACGACAATTGTTGTCACCTTTGACCCATTTGCTTACTTAATTGCTCTGAACGTACAACACTACCCACGCAATAGACTTTCTAGGAAATCTCCTTTTCCTTCAATTTACTTATAGTGTCTTGAAAGTTCTGAATTAAATATCATCGGATGAACTTGAACTGTACATCCAACCACTGTACTTTAAGTTGGCTTAATATTAAAGTCATCAACAATGTGAGTTCTATTTTCCCTATGTGTTCCATACTCAGGAAAATATCCTCAATCTCATTGAAATCTATTCATAGGATCTTCCACAAAAAACATGAACTCCAAATACACAATCTATTTCAACTGACATTTAGGAGAGGACTTACATTCATATAATTGAAACATACGTGTTATATCTGGTGTTCATAGCATCTTTCTTATGTGCAATTTTGAAAATTCATGAGTTGTGGGCTCTGATTGTTAGAGAACGTTTAGGGTTTCGTACCTTTGTGGCATTGGTGTCATACTGCTGTATACAATAGATCTCGAAACGATTTTATGGTTTTATTGCGTTGAG
Source organism: Taxus chinensis (assembly GCA_019776745.2). Classification (NCBI taxonomy): domain Eukaryota; kingdom Viridiplantae; phylum Streptophyta; class Pinopsida; order Cupressales; family Taxaceae; genus Taxus; species Taxus chinensis. The sequence goes on from CM034152.1 coordinate 75,608,992, forward strand.
TAAGTCTATCAATCCACACCTTTGGTGGTGTTTGTAAAAACTTCCTATATTAATGGCTGTATCCACGACACATGCATCATTTGATGCTGATTTCGCTGGCAGACCTCTGGACAACCATGGCACCCGAATAGGGCAAAGAAGTTTGTATTGAAGGTCTTCCATGATGTATTGGTTCAAACCCAAAAACCCCTTTACCTGATGTTGTGCTTGATTTGCTTGAATTTGACAAATCTTGCAACTAATTTGAATCTTTTACTCTTGTTGGTTATTTTGTTGGACGTGTCCCCCTTGAAAGTCTACTTAAATAGCAGATTCACAACCATTGGCAACGTCATGGTGTAAAGCTTGAGGGGGTGCAAAACATGAGCAACGATATTTTTTTCGCTTGGCTAATGCCAACCATTATAAGGCTATTGTCAACCATGGTCCCTAGTTTATTTGCAATACCCTTTGTTTTTTCTCATTGGACCATGGATTTCTAGGTCTCCAAACAAGCTAAGCTCAAAACCTAGTTTGGATTGAGTTTCTGGGTCTCCCTCTCCCTTTTGGGGCTTTGTGGAGCAACTTATCAAACCCTTGGGGTGATTCGTATGCCATGAATAACCCAAATTCTACATAGCTCGTCCACAAAAGTGAGGTTGCATTGAAATTGATCTAATTGAGCACCCAAAGGAAACTTTTGACATCCAAATTGGTGGCACCCAATTCTCGCAGTGTGTGTTTTACATCAATCTTCCGGATACTTGTTTCCGCTGCCAAGTTTCGGACCATATGATCCAAGAATTCCCTTTAATGGCTATTTCATGACTGGTTCCATAGGAAAAAGGTGTGTCAGAGAGCAAGACAACCATCTCCGTTGGTGATGGATAGATTGTTGTTACCAATAGGAAGAACGTTTTGGTTTCCCGCAGTACCTCTAAGCCATAAATTGTTGTGTATTGACACATGAGTGGTCCCAGGGCTAGCTCCTTTGCTACTAATGGTAAAAAAGGTGCGCTCTCCTCCGCCAAAGTGCCACCACACTCTCCTGCACTCTGCAGACAACAACCTCCATTATGCCTTCACAAACTACAATTTTCACTGCACAATCAGCACAACCCCATTTTGGGGCAATATACACAGATGTAGAGGATAATGTGAGGACGCTTGAATGCAAAATTGTGCTTTACCAATCACCTAGCCTCTCTCCTTCAGAAAATGGGGAATATGTTCAAGAAAAATCTAACAGGCGACTTTATGCACAGTAACCAGAGAAAAATTTCCTTCGCCAACAAATTTGTAGCCCTCAAAGGTCTTAAGGAGGGAAATAACATGCATGTTGATGTTTCCCCGTGATAGTTTAGTCTTGGAAAGGGACGACTGTCAGAACTTTAGTAATATGAAAGTGTTGTGTTTGCAAGAGGTTAAAATTTTTGGCTTGCTTCTTTAGTTTGTCGCCTGCACTATTTGGCTAGGTGCACTTTGTTAGTTGTCTAATCATGAGCATGGCCATGGAGGAGTCACCACACTACTAGCGCAAGAGCTTTCACAAAATATTGTTTCTTGATGGTTTGACCTTGCCCATCAGGTGGTGTGGACCCTTTTACAAACACCTTTGGTGGTGTTTGTAAAAACTTCCTATATTAATGGCCGTATCCTCGACACATGCATCATTTGATGCTGATTTTGCTGGCAGACCTCTGGACAACCATGGCACCGAATAGGGCAAAGAAGTTTGTATTGAAGGTCTTCCATGATGTATTGGTTCAAACCCAAAAACCCCTTTACCTGATGTTGTGCTTGATTTGCTTGAATTTGACAAATCTTGCAACTAATTTGAATCTTTTACTCTTGTTGGTTATTTTGTTGGACGTGTCCCCATTGAAAGTCTACTTAAATAGTAGATTCACAACCATTGGCAACGTCATGGTGTAAAGCTTGAGGGGGTGCAAAACATGAGCAACGATATTTTTTTCGCTTGGCTAATGCCAACCATTATAAGGCTATTGTCAACCATGGTCCCTAGTTTATTCGCAATACCCTTTGTTTTTTCTCATTGGACCATGGATTTCTAGGTCTCCAAACAAGCTAAGCTCAAAACCTAGTTTGGATTGAGTTTCTGGGTCTCCCTCTCCCTTTTGGGGCTTTGTGGAGCAACTTATCAAACCCTTGGGGTGGTTCGTATGGCATGAATAACCCAAATTCTACATAGCTCGTCCACAAAAGTGAGGTTGCATTGAAATTGATCTAATTGAGCACCCAAAGGAAACTTTTGACATCCAAATTGGTGGCACCCAATTCTCGCAGTGTGTGTTTTACATCAATCTTCCGGATACTTGTTTCCGCTGCCAAGTTTTGGACCATATGATCCAAGAATTCCCTTTAATGGCTATTTCATGACTGGTTCCATAGGAAAAAGGTGTGTCAGAGAGCAAGACAACCATCTCCGTTGGTGATGGTTAGATTGTTGTTACCAATAGAAAGAACGTTTTGGTTTCCCGCAGTACCTCTAAGCCATAAATTGTTGTGTATTGACACACGAGTGGTCCCAGGGCTAGCTCCTTTGCTACTAATGGTAAAAAAGGTGCGCTCTCCTCCGCCAAAGTGCCACCACACCCTCCTGCACTCTGCAGACAACAACCTCCATTATGCCTTCACAAACTACAATTTTCACTGCACAATCAGCACAACCCCATTTTGGGGCAATATACACAGATGTAGAGGATAATGTGAGGACGCTTGAATGCAAAATTGTGCTTTACCAATCACCTAGCCTCTCTCCTTCAGAAAATGGGGAATATGTTCAAGAAAAATCTAACAGGCGACTTTACGCACAGTAACCAGAGAAAAATTTCCTTCGCCAACAAATTTGTAGCCCTCAAAGGTCTTAAGGAGGGAAATAACATGCATGTTGATGTTTCCCCGTGATAGTTTAGTCTTGGAAAGGGACGACTGTCAGAACTTTAGTAATATGAAAGTGTTGTGTTTGCAAGAGGTTAAAATTTTTGGCTTGCTTCTTTAGTCTGTCGCCTGCACTATTTGGCTAGGTGCACTTTGTTAGGTGTCTAATCATGAGCATGGCCGTGGAGGAGTCACCACACTACTAGCGCAAGAGCTTTCACAAAATATTGTTTCTTGATGGTTTGACCTTGCCCATTAGGTGGTGTGGACCCTTTTACAAACACCTTTGGTGGTGTTTGTAAAAACTTCCTATATTAATGGCCATATCCTCGACACATGCATCATTTGATGCTGATTTCGCTGGCAGACCTCTGGACAACCATGGCACCGAATAGGGCAAAGAAGTTTGTATTGAAGGTCTTCCATGATGTATTGGTTCAAACCCAAAAACCCCTTTACCTGATGTTGTGCTTGATTTGCTTGAATTTGACAAATCTTGCAACTAATTTGAATCTTTTACTCTTGTTGGTTATTTTGTTGGACGTGTCCCCATTGAAAGTCGACTTAAATAGCAGATTCACAACCATTGGCAACGTCATGGTGCAAAGCTTGAGGGGGTGCAAAACATGGGCAACGATATTTTTTTCGCTTGGCTAATGCCAACCATTATAAGGCTATTGTCAACCATGGTCCCTAGTTTATTCGCAATACCCTTTGTTTTTGCTCATTGGACCATGGATTTCTAGGTCTCCAAACAAGCTAAGCTCAAAACCTAGTTTGGATTGAGTTTCTGGGTCTCCCTCTCCCTTTTGGGGCTTTGTGGAGCAACTTATCAAACCCTTGGGGTGATTCGTATGCCATGAATAACCCAAATTCTACATAGCTCGTCCACAAAAGTGAGGTTGCATTGAAATTGATCTAATTGAGCACCCAAAGGAAACTTTTGACATCCAAATTGGTGGCACCCAATTCTCGCAGTGTGTGTTTTACATCAATCTTCCGGATACTTGTTTCCGCTGCCAAGTTTTGGACCATATGATCCAAAAATTCCCTTTAATGGCTATTTCATGACTGGTTCCATAGGAAAAAGGTGTGTCAGAGAGCAAGACAACCATCTCCGTTGGTGATGGTTAGATTGTTGTTACCAATAGGAAGAACGCTTTGGTTTCCCGCAGTACCTCTAAGCCATAAATTGTTGTGTATTGACACACGAGTGGTCCCAGGGCTAGCTCCTTTGCTACTAATGGTAAAAAAGGTGCGCTCTCCTCCGCCAAAGTGCCACCACACTCTCCTGCACTCTGCAGACAACAACCTCCATTATGCCTTCACAAACTACAATTTTCATTGCACAATCAGCACAACCCCATTTTGGGGCAATATACATAGATGTAGAGGATAATGTGAGGACGCTTGAATGCAAAATTGTGCTTTACCAATCACCTAGCCTCTCTCCTTCAGAAAATGGGGAATATGTTCAAGAAAAATCTAACAGGCGACTTTACGCACAGTAACCAGAGAAAAATTTCCTTCGCCAACAAATTTGTAGCCCTCAAAGGTCTTAAGGAGGGAAATAACATGCATGTTGATGTTTCCCCGTGATAGTTTAGTCTTGGAAAGGGACGACTGTCAGAACTTTAGTAATATGAAAGTGTTGTGTTTGCAAGAGGTTAAAATTTTTGGCTTGCTTCTTTAGTCTGTCGCCTGCACTATTTGGCTAGGTGCACTTTGTTAGGTGTCTAATCATGAGCATGGCCGTGGAGGAGTCACCACACTACTAGCGCAAGAGCTTTCACAAAATATTGTTTCTTGATGGTTTGACCTTGCCCATCAGGTGGTGTGGACCCTTTTACAAACACCTTTGGTGGTGTTTGTAAAAACTTCCTATATTAATGGCCGTATCCTCGACACATGCATCATTTGATGCTGATTTCGCTGGCAGACCTCTGGACAACCATGGCACCGAATAGGGCAAAGAAGTTTGTATTGAAGGTCTTCCATGATGTATTGGTTCAAACCCAAAAACCCCTTTACCTGATGTTGTGCTTGATTTGCTTGAATTTGACAAATCTTGCAACTAATTTGAATGTTTTACTCTTGTTGGTTATTTTGTTGGACGTGTCCCCCTTGAAAGTCTACTTAAAGAGCAGATTCACAACCATTGGCAACGTCATGGTGTAAAGCTTGAGGGGGTGCAAAACATGAGCAACGATATTTTTTTCTCTTGGCTAATGCCAACCATTATAAGGCTATTGTCAACCATGGTCCCTAGTTTATTCGCAATACCCTTTGTTTTTTCTCATTGGACCATGGATTTCTAGGTCTCCAAACAAGCTAAGCTCAAAACCTAGTTTGGATTGAGTTTCTGGGTCTCCCTCTCCCTTTTGGGGCTTTGTGGAGCAACTTATCAAACCCTTGGGGTGATTCGTATGCCATGAATAACCCAAATTCTACATAGCTCGTCCACAAAAGTGAGGTTGCATTGAAATTGATCTAATTGAGCACCCAAAGGAAACTTTTGACATCCAAATTGGTGGCACCCAATTCTCGCAGTGTGTGTTTTACATCAATCTTCCGGATACTTGTTTCCGCTGCCAAGTTTTGGACCATATGATCCAAGAATTCCCTTTAATGGCTATTTCATGATTGGTTCCATAGGAAAAAGGTGTGTCAGAGAGCAAGACAACCATCTCCGTTGGTGATGGTTAGATTGTTGTTACCAATAGGAAGAATGTTTTGGTTTCCCGTAGTACCTCTAAGACATAAATTGTTGTGTATTGACCCACGAGTGGTCCCAGAGCTAGCTCCTTTGCTACTAATGGTAAAAAAGGTGCGCTCTCCTCCGCCAAAGTGCCACCACACTCTCCTGCACTCTGCAGACAACAACCTCCATTATGCCTCACAAACTACAACAACCTCCATTATGCCTTCACAAACTACAATTTTCACTGCACAATCAGCACAACCCCATTTTGGGGCAATATACACAGATGTAGAGGATAATGTGAGGACGCTT